>PISX010007370.1:0-89701 GCA_004024625.1 Mellivora capensis
ATCCACACAATGGAATACTCCTCAGTCATAAAAAGGAATGAACTACTGATACATGCAGCAACATGCATAAGTCTCAAAAGCATTACACCATGTAAAAAAAGTCACTCACAAAATGCTTTTTTAAAAAGATTTTATTTATTTATTTGACAGAGAGAGAGATCACAAGTAGGCAGAGAGGCAGGCAGAAAGAGAGGGGGAAGCAGGCTCCCCGCTGAGGAGAGAGACTGATGCGGGGCTTGATCACAGAACCCTGAGATCATGACCTGAGCTGAAGGCTGAGGCTTTAACCCCCTGAGCCACCCAGGTGCCCCACAAAATGCTTTATTTAACTGTATGATTCCATCTAGATGACACTCTGAAATACTTAAGACATTGAAAACAAACATTACATAATTGGTTGCCAAAGGCTGGGGTGAGAATATTGATCATAAAGACATACAAGGAACTATTTAGGGTACTTGTGGTGATAGCAATATTCTATATCTTGATTGTGGTAGTAAATTATTGTCTTTGTCAAACACATAGAGCTGTATATATAAAAAGGGTGAATTTTACTCATGTGAAGTATATTCTAATAAATGTGACATAAAAAAGAAAAAAATAATATAAAATGTGGAAGTGATAAATGTTCTGGAAAGGCGTAGAACTACGAATTTATATGACATACATTTCATATTAAGTTTATATTAAACACTGATAGATCATAGGTATATATTGCAAACTTCCAGATAACTATAATATATTACTGAGAGAATTAAATGCCCAAATAAAGGGAAGAACAGATCTTGTTCATAGATTGGAAGACTCAATATCATAAGATATAAATTCTCTCCAAATGATCTATAATCAGTACAATTCCAATCATAATTTGCAACAGGTTTTTCATGGTAATTGATATGCTCATTCTCTAACAGAGAAGAAAATGCAAAAGATCAAGAATATCCAAAGAAATCCTAAAGAAAAACAAACTTGGAGGACTTTCCCAACTGGATATCATGTAGATCATAGACATGAATGTGTAAGGTAAAACAGTCTAGTTTCTGGAAGCTACTAGTGAGTATCTTTATTCCCTTGGAATGGGCACAAAAAGCTCAAGTAATAAGGTTAAATATTGGTAAACTGGAATTCATTTGAATTAAGAAACTGCATCATCAAAAGATAACATTAAAACATGAAAAGGAAAGAAAGACATTGAGTGGAAAATATTTTTAATACATATACAAAAAAAAGGACTCTTCAATAATACATAAAGAACTCCCACCAATCAACAAAGAAAAGAGACAATATCATTCCTAAAATGGGCAATAGACTTGAATAGACATTTTATAAAAGAGAATATCCAAGTGACTGATAGTCATATAAAGATTTGCCAGGCATCACTGATCAGATAAGTGCAAATTAAAGCCATACCAAGATGTTATTGAACAACCACTATCATAATTAAAATCACCCAATGTTGTGAGAGTGTGGAACAGCAAGAACCCTCACACACTGTAGGAAAAATTGTAAACTGGAATGATAACTTTGGAAAACTCTTTAGCTTATTTATTAAAGGTAAAATGTGCATATTCTATGATCCAAAAATTCTACTTCTCAACATAAAGGAGTACTATTCTAACAAAAGATATATTACAAGAGTGTTAATAGCCCAAAATCGGAAACAACTCAGGCATTTACCAGCAGTAGAATGGATAAATTGTGTTGTATTGATATAATGGAATAGTATACAGCAATGAAAAGTATGAACTACTGAAACATGTAACATCATGGATGAATTTCACAAACATGATAGGAAGTCAAACACAAAATGGTACATACAGTATAGTTCCATTTATATGAAGTTCAAAATGAAGAAAAACTAATCCATGTGGATGGATGTCAAAATAGTGGGATGGGGCACAAGGAAACAGGGACATAGCAGTGCTTCTTACACGGATAATGGATATTGTTTTCAGGGTAATGCCCACTTTGGGGAAATTTATGAGGACATATGCTTGGGATTTATAATCTTTTCTGTATGTATCTTATATGTCAATAATAATGAGTTTACCAGGAAGAGCTCCTGAGGGGCTCAGTTGGTGAAGTGTTTGCCTTCAGCTCAGGTCATGATCTTAGGGTCCTGGACTGAGCCCCCACATGGGGCTCTCTGCTTAGTGGGAATCCTGTTTCTCCCTCTCCCTCTGCCCACTGTTCCCCTTGCTTGTTCTTGCTCTCTCTAATAAATAAATAAAATCTTCAAAAAAATAAGTTTACCAGGAAAGGAACTACTATGGCTTTCTGGAAGATAAATTAAAGGGTGGAACGATCACTGGCCAAACCAGTTTCCTCTTGAAGGGACACAATTAGCATTCCAAATAATACTTATCCAGGCAACATTTTGTTTTTTGTAAGGGAAATCCTTTTCTCTACATTAAGTATTTTGTGTGGCAACCTCATAAACTGTCTGTTCACATGGTGAGGGACTTTAATTAGTATATATCACACAGTACTATTTTACAAAGGGATTACAACTCTTTAAGAGATGTTTATTTTATCAGAGAAATCTCCACCAGTAGAATAATGGTTTGCTGATAGTTTCTGCAATTGACTTCACAGGTTTTCAAACTTCTTTTCCTCTCTACCCTCATTTACTAAAATCTCCTTGCCTTGTTTACTAGAATTACCACCTAGGACAGAAGTACAAGTGAAGAAACAGTCACCCCTTCTGGAATTCAAGATCTTCATAGTTAGCACTTCCTTTCGGCTCTCCATCCATTTCTTAGAGATTACACAAATTCAAGGAATTGCAAAGTTTGTGTTCAGATATTAAATCATCTACAGTTTTCCTTTGATGTGTGTCTAGAGGACCTTTCATGACATAACACTATTGAAAAGGCTAAAGGGTTGTCATTTTGAGATAGCAGGAGTCTCATAATATTGACTGCTTTCCTCCATCTACCGGATTCAGTCCTCCTGTAGCCAAGAAATTCATCCCAGCATATTCTGATGAGCAGTGGTCAAAAATCCTTACTTAGCATATAGTTCACTCCAAAGCCGAAGGGAGATCCAAGCTTCATAATTTCTAGAGTTTCCCGTTACTTCCAACTATACAGAACTTCCACCTTCTTTTTACTTTGTAAAAGCAAAACTGACAATCTTCTGCCTGTTGCACATTTACTAGAATCATACAACCATAAACACACACACACACACAACTTGTGGTAAGTGGGCTAACACACATAACATATCATTGCCTGGCATTTTTTGAAGTGTTTCAACTAGGAAAAATAAAAATACATAGATATTACTGTGTTGATCATAAATTGACAGAGAGTATTGAGAAAGCCAAGAAGAGATTCATTGAGAAATATCTTGGAATACTTTATGTATTGAATGAATCAAGGCCATCCCAAGAACATGAAACAATTAAGGCTCAACCAATGACCATCTCTGATGTGAGGGACTCTTACTCCAGCAAATGTTTACTAAGCACATGCCACACATCCTGGGTGGATTGGGAAACCAATATGGTACCAGAGTTCTTTGTAAATATGGCATGGAGAGTGGAATCCACTTGAATGAAGAATAAAAACTTCGGCATCTTCCAAAACCCAAGTATAAACTTAGCAACAGAGCAAACCTGGGCTCTGCAGGTTTATCTGCTGGATCTCTGATGTCTAATTTCTGGATTGTCATGGATCATAGTTTCTTCCTGAAGATTCCAAGACTACAGATACGCCCAAGTGTAAGTCCCACCTTATTAGCTGCAGTGGTTACAGTCAGTTGACAGACCTCAAAGATCGGGCAGATAAAACTTAGGCACATTATCTTAGCACCACACCTCCTCTTTTATCCTTGGTGTGCATAAATTACTCTGCAGCTCCTGGGCGTGATTCTGTACAAAGAGGTCGTTCTCGTAGCTATTGAGCTAGTTTTCCTTTTTGCCACCTCTTAATCCAGGAGTCCCTGTTATGGTTATTACAGGCTTCAGAGGCATGAACTCCAACTCCAATTTCTGAGTGTTTCTTTACACCAAGCCACCAAGCACATATATATCTACATATTGCTGTGGGTGTACAAACTGTGGGAATACCAGTAAAGAAACAGAAGAAATAAAACAGCAAATGATAGTGTAAGAAGCTAAGATACAGGACAGGTATTATTCTTGTTTTTTTCATTTGTTTTCATTTTAATTTGGCTAGCTGGTTTTTATGTTTGTTAGCCATGCTCTTTGACTTTCAGATGTTTGGCTATGACTGAAGATTGACTTGTGTCTCACTTGCTTCCAAAAATACCTTCTTACAGATGAGGAAAGTGCATCTAACACTAAACAAATAGGCAATGCTTCCCCAAACCAGCTCCTGAGGCTGAGCCTCTGGATGTTCCAGTCAAATGACTCACCCAGCTGGACCCAGGACAGTACAAAAAGTGAACCCCACAGTGGTTCGCACCTGTTTCCATGGCTCACAAGTCAGTTCTTAAATGGACTGTGGCAATCTCTAAAGAATCCATATGCAGGGTCCCCTGGGTGGCTCAGTGCGTTAAGGCTCTGTGTTTGGCTCAGGTTACGATTTCAGGGTCCTGGGATCAAGCCCCGCATCAGGCTCTCTGCTCAGTGGGGAGCCTGCTTCCTCCTCTCTCTCTCTCTCTCTCTCTCTCTCTCTGCCTGCCCCTTTGCCTGCTTGTGATCTCTGTCTGTCAAATAAATAAAATCTTTTTAAAAAATCCATATGCATACTTTATAAAAAGAACTCACACACACACACACAAAATTGGCCACGGAAGGGCTTGTTGTGATCACTGAAGTCAGAAGCTTCTAATTTCATTGGGATCATGTCACCTTTGAAAATCCATGGAAAGCTATTGACTCTTCGGCCTCCAAACTACATGTACAATCTTGCATAGAACTTTAAGGAATTTTTATATTATGAATGTCAACCATGAATCCACTCAAAGTCCATGGGCTCCCCCATTAAAAACCTCTGATTGTACCCACCAGGAATTGGAGGTCTAAAATGACTAAGTAGCTTCCCTAAGGGGACAGAGTAATGGAGCAGAACCAGGGCCAGAACATAGTTCTTGGGTCCATCTACTACTGACACCATTGCTCCAGAATAAGGAAAAATCTAAATGAAAAAAAAACAAAAACAAAAACACAGTTATTCTGAGACGGGTTGGACTTGCTTGAAACATGTATTAGTTAGGAAGTTGTGGGGAGAAATGGTCTTGAATGTAAATGAGAGTCAGATTTACCATTTGGGATCTAAGTTAATTGCTTTTCTTTTTCTTTTCTGGACCAGCTTTAAAACTAGGTGATCAGGTGATTGGAAACAAATTCCTAGGCATTGGCATTACATTAGTGTTTTCCTTCCACTGTCTCCAAGGTGACACGTAGGAGAAGGGAGTCCCAAATTCTGAGGCCACCACTATTTATTCCCAAGTATGTCATATAAACAAATATAAACAGACTCTTTTATTTATCTGATCATTTCAGGCAGTTAAGATCACTCGCTATGCATTCCTTGCAACCTTAAGCATCATTATCTTTCTATTTCTAACAAGATTTTAGAGATGCTAACTCCCAGAAATGTCGGACATCCATACACCACAGTAAAGCAGCAACCGCTAGTTCTCACGGAACTGCCCTTCAATGGGATCTATGAGACACCCTGTCCTGCATGCTCCCTCCTCCCTCTATTCATACAGAAACTGGTCATGCTCGCAAGAGAAGCCTGGCAATGATACCACACTGTTTAAAGTGGTTCTGAAACTGTGTGGCTCTGAGCAAGTCATTTATCCTTCCTGAAACTTGGTGTCCTAATGAGTGAAGTGGGAATAATAATCACATGGGCTTATAATGTCGCTGAAGATAAAAGGGGATCAATGCCTGTAAAACAATTAGCCCAGTGCCTAGAACAGTAAGTCCAGTTCCACTTTGGTTATTCTCAAGTGAAGGCACAGACCCAGGAGAGGAGGGGACAGAGCAGGAGGGATAACCAAAGCCTGAAATTGAAGACACTGTGAAGCCCTTTGGCTTGACCTTGATTAAAAATAGAGAAACAACTCAAGCTCCTCGCCCTTGTTACTTTCAAATGAATCATGAAAAGAGTCTTAATCAAAAGGACCTCCTTAAGAAGATTCCACGATAAGGTGCAGCCCTACGGTAGATACAAGGCAAGAATCCACTGTCATTGATCCCCTGGGATAATGATTTTCTTGTCTGCCGTGGGAGGGGATTCCTCCCAGGGTTCAGCCTGTGGACCCTGAGCACAACTGAAGCTCAGTTGCTTGTCAGCTTCCAGCTTCTGAGAAGAAAGAGACTCGAGTCAGTGACTGAAGGGCCCATGGGTTATAAGCAGACAGCGTAAGGGCTTTCACTGAAGACATTTTGGTCTTCTTTCATAATAGTTGTTTTTGGTTTTAATATACTTTATTTCTCATTCGTGAAAAGGACATCCGACTTTCTAATTAGAGTTTAGGTGGTTTTGTTGTTGTTGTTGTTGTTGTTGTTTTACTATACCGGAGACTCAATTAGCACCTATTGTCCTACTGTTTTTTTAAAAATAAAACAAGAACTGTAATTCTTCTGTGTGTCCTTCTCCTGCTTACCTTTGTGCTGCAGGAAATCTCTGGTGGATGAGCTTTAATATCTAAAACATGGTTGGCTTCCTAGAGACATCTGGAAGCAGAATCCACTTCTGGCTTCTCAGTACTCCAATGGTGTTCTGGACGATGAAGCAAAATCTCTGCAGATTGGGCCACAAAATTCCACTCCAAAAATAAACAAGAGCTTCTTGCTTCCTACCTTGAGGTCGAGGCTCCAATTGCTTCAAACAGCCTGTTTACATAACAGCCCAGAGTGTGGCCTGAACTGTGATCCCATCCCTGATAAGAACCTCAGCATGTTCTGTCCTAAGCTGTTTGGGTTCAAGTACAGGACAAGGCCCAGAATGGGAAAGCTCCCTGGGTCCCCGCAACCACAGCAAAGAATTTGGGCCTGTTTTTCCAGGAGCTGCCACCTTGCAATTCCCATCTAGTAGCCCCCGACTGCCCAGCGCTGCTAGAGAAAAGCATGTACCACATCAAAAAGTGGAAGGCAATTCTCATATTCCTAACCCAGTAAACAACTCTCATCAGTTGTCGTAACCTTCCTTCTACTTCTTAGCTTACAAAGATATTTTAAGATGTTCTCACCCCCCAAAAAGTTACTAAATTCTAAAACTTTAAACCTTTGCCTAAATTCTGCAGACCCCACAGCTTAGTCCTACATATTCTTCCTTCCTTCTCTACCTCCTAAAAAAGTAGTCATCTCTCTGCAAAGAAACAGACTTCAAACTTTAGGAAATTGTCAACACTCAACTGTTCTTGACCTACATAATCTTTCATGTGGTCCAACCCTCAATATGTTAACAGTGTTTGCTATGGAAGGAGTGATGGAAGAATGGAAGGATCCTGACTGGTCTTCTACTTTGTTTTCTATTATACTTTCCAAATTCCTTTAACCAGCTTATGTTAGTTTCAAAATCATAATTTAAAAAAAAAATCTGGCCAAAATCCCCATCTCCATTAAGAGGGCACATTGATTCCCCTTGACATCTGTTCTTTGAACTTGCCCCTCTTTCTTCTCTCACTGAAGACAGTAAAGTCCCCCATTGACCAAACTCAGCCAATATGCTAGATGAACCTACTGTCACATTTGACATTTTTTACTTTCTACGCTCTCTCCTGAATGTGGCCCTCGTTTTCCTGGGTCTCCAGACTTGTGTCCACTCCACCTCAGTCTTCTTCAGTCATTGGACACATATTTACTGAGTATTACCATGTGGCAGGCATTCCCTAGAAGCCAGAAAAATTACAGTGAATGTAACACAATTTTTACCTCTGTCTACCCCTAAAAAGTTGGTGTTCTCCAAGGTTTTGTCCACCCCCCTTATTTTACACCCTGTCCCTGAACTGTCTCTTTACTTGTGTGGTTTCATTCTCTTCCTCGGCCCTTATGCTGATGATTCAAAAAGACCCTGCTTCTCCCTACCATACCTCTTCGGCTGAATATTCCAAAGACACTGCAAATTCAATGTATCCTGAACCAAATTGTTCTTCTTCCAGCATTTACATTGGTCCTTGCCTCCCTATTCATCCGGTCATGCTTTCTAGTCATCCTTTAATCCTCCTCCCTTCTTTGACTAGGTCCCTCCAAAAGCAGAATCTGGGACCACTAAATGAGTACAAAGAGTCTATTTGGAATGTAAACCTAGGAAGCAGGAGTGAGAGATCAGGGAGCATGAGGCAAGGAAGGAGAGAGAGCCAGTAAAGAGAGTGTTAATGAGTGGGTTCTTGCTATGGGACTTTCTGAGGAACCAGGTGGTATAAGCTTGCAGATTTTCTCAATGAAAAATGCATGGCTCTTGCGTTTTTACAAACTCTTATTTCCCAGAAGTTAAGGGCTGCTGAGAGTAGGACACAAGTTGGGTGTTCCCTCTGCTTCCAGAGGGCACAGAAATCACCTAACGTCACCGCAGCTGAAGTCAGAAGTGAAGCAAAGAGATACTGTAAGAGGCATGTATACCTCTGCCCTCCTCCCTTTGTCCCCATATCTAGTTTCCAACTCCTTATTCAGCCTGTTAAATGTTGTTTAATTTGTCTCTTTCTCTCTGTCACCACTTCGTTCAGGCTCTCACATCTTATCAATACAATTACAACCAATCTGTCTGCTATCTTTACCTTCACCCTCACCTCCATACTGCTGCCAAAGGTAGATCTAAAAACATTTCTGATCATATAGATTCCTTGTGCAAAAATTCAAGATGATCCCCCCAAATTACCTACTTATCATGTACCTATACAAATGGAACCCAGATGTCTTCTGATGGCATAACTGGCCCTTCACATTCTGCGTTCAGAATTCTTATTTCCTGTTCCCCTTCAACTCAGCTACCCTATCCCCACCACCACAATATTAACTTCTCATTCTCAAATGTGTCAGGCCTCATAATTCGAGCATTCTACTTCATAATACTTAGAAGGCACTGGGCTTTATGAAATGCTTCATGTTCAAATGGCATAAATTTGGAAATGTTGACATCTATTTTAAGACTTAATGGAATAGAGCTAATTTTTTTTTAGAGCTCAATTATTCTTAAATGTCCTTCAGTAAAACCCATTATTACCTTTATCTACTAGATAAATAAGCATTTAGTTACTTGGCCTTATGCATTTGTTTCCAAAGGTTATGAAGTTTGACTAAGTAAATGAAGACTAGAAATACAGAAATAGACGAAAGGTGGTAACAGACATCACAGAGCTAAATAAATCACAGCCTAAATCCCTACAGAAAGGGATCCTAGAAAGCAATGACTCCATTTGTCCCTGCTGAACCTTAAGAAGCTTGGTGACACAGAAGTCTGCATTTAGATGTAGGTCCAAACATAGGAGGTATGGGTTATTTATTTACAGAAAGTGGGACAATTCCCATGTACCTGACCCATTCCTCATTCAAGGCAGCTAAAGGATCTGTCTTCCTTCTATATCCCCTAGAGGAACAGTGTATTGTTCTGGATAAACAGCAGCCTGAGAGGAGCTGGGCTTGAATATAAGGGCATGAAAGCAAATGTCTACATGCTGAGCTGTGTGCCATTTAGCCTCCTTCCTCCATTCTGCCTACAGAAAACCAGTAGCCAAGTGTTTACACCAACAACACTACTTCCGGTCTCAGCACAGAAGACTGAAATTCTTATCTGGAGAAGCTACTCCCTTAAAAAATAATTTACATAGAGATACTTGGGAATTTGTTCCTGGAAAATCCAGCTGACCTTGAGAATTTCACTAGCCAACAAAGCTGCGTCCACTCTTTACCTACAAACAAAGCTACGGATGAGCTCCTCAGAATTTCATTTAAATATAACTAGGCAGACCAGAAGCGTTGGCATTTCTTGGGAACTTGCCAGAAACACAGATTCACAGGACCCATCCCAGATCTAGTAAGTCAGAATCCGTATTTTTTAAAAAGAATTTATTTATTTATTTGACAGAGATCACAAATAGGCAGAGAAGCAGACAGAGAGAGAGAAGGAAGCAGGCTCCCTGCTGAGCAGAGAGCCTGATGTGGGAATCGATTCCAAGACCCTGAGATCATGACCTGAGCCGAAGGCAGAGGCTTAACCCACTGAGCCACTCAGGTGCCCCAGAATCTGTATTTTTATAAAATCCATGAAAGTCTAAGAAACTTATAAAGATGATCAATATGTTATAGTTAGGATGCTTTGGGTTTCAAGTAAGAAAAACCCATCTCAAATCAGCATTAAAAATAAGGACAATTTTTATTTAAGAGAGAGACAGGGTGGGCTCCAGTTTTTCCCTGTCGTTAGGGTCCCCGATTCTCTTAACCTGATTCTGTTACCCACAGCTCTACCCTGATACCGTGTCTGGTTCCTCTGGTGCCATAGCTTGCTATAGGCAGCAACTAAAACATAGGCTTTCTTTGTTCATAGCAAGCCACAAGGAGAGCTGGTCTTATCTCTCCTAGAATACTGTGGAAGCTTCTCTTCATTTATTATTATCCCAAACTAGCCTAGGCTGCTCATCCCTGAAATACTGACTTCCACAAAGGATAAGTTGACTATGATTGGTTGAGACTGCCTTTACAGGGTGAAATATATGTTGTGAATGAGCCTCAATATCCTCTACATTCAATTTCAAACCAACAGAGGTTCCAGAAGGAAAGAACAAAGAAAAAAGAGATTATATCAAATACAAGAAAATTTCCTAGAACTTGAAAACATGTACCTATATGCAAAAAGGGATCATTATGTAGCCAGCAAAATAAATGGTCAAAGACTTACTCAAAGAACTCTCATGAATTTTCAGAAAACCATAAATAATGAGAATGTCCTAAAAGCTTCAGAGAGAAAAATACAGATCTCATTCACAGGAATAGGAGTCAGAACAGCACTGCATTTCTCAACAGTTCAATATGTTTTAGAAGACAGTACAGGGATGCCTTCAAAATTCAAAGGAAAAAATCATAATCCAATAACATCATGATTGATTGATTGATTGATTGATTTTTAAGATTTTATTTTATTTATTTCACAGAGATAGGCAGAGAGGCAGGCAGAGAGAGAGGGAAGCAGGCTCCCTACTGAGCAGAGAGCCCGAAAATCCCAGGACCTGGGATCATGACCTGAGCTGAAGGCAGAGGCTTTAACCCACTTAGCCACCCAGGTGCCCCAACATCATGATTTATTTAAATGCTATGATTAACATACTTGAGGAAGTATTCCCTGGGTTTAATCACAGGGGTAATTATTACTCTATTATTCTATATCCAGCCCAACTATCAATCAAGAATCAGATAAAACCACTTTCAAGGATTCAAAGAATTCATAATATTATCTCCCCACACACCTTTTTAAGGAAAATAATAGGTGTTCTTCCATGAAAATGAAAAAATAAATCAAGAAAGAAAGGAAATCATTGCTGAACAGTTATCATTGTTGAGGCATTTGGGAAGAATAGCTATAACTAAGCAAATGAAAAAAGAGGAAGAGAAATCATTATTAATTCCATGGAGAAAAGTTTTACATGGAAGGAAGTATTTAATGTACAGGACCATGATAATACCTAACAACACTGTATTTTCTGCTTGGAAGTTGCAAAGAGAGTAGGTCTTAAAAATTCTTCCACCACATACATATATACACACACAAAATGATAACTATGTGATGAAGGTGTGAACTAACATTATTGTAGCAATCATTTCATAGTACACACAACTATCAAATCATCACTTTGTACACCTGAAACTTACACAATATGTCAATTATATCTCAGGAGAGCTGGAGAAAAATAAAAAGAAAAATATATATATTTAACACCTTGCTGAACATTATTGTCCATGAAAAAGACAGGAACTATAAACTGCATACATTTATTAGTTCAGCAGTAAAAAATGTTAGCACACTAAATATTGATTTAACAGCTTTAATACCAATTGTCATATTACTATACTAAGAGTATCTTGACCAGTATAATGGAGATGATGGGGTTGAAGAGAAAAATCCTGAGCCTCTGAAACAGGTAGTCAATAGAAACAGCTTAAAATTAAAAGACCCCGAAATAGCAGTATAGGCATGTAATCTTGAAATACGGCATTAGAAATCATCAACAAAATGAAAAGGCAAATTATAGAGTGGGAGAATATATTTTCAAATCAGGGGTGCCCAGGGGCTCCTGGTGGCTCAGTGGGTTAAAGCCTCTGCCTTCGGCTCAGGTCATGATCCCAGGGTCCTAGGATCGAGCCCCACATAGGGCTTTCTTCTCACAGGGAGCCTGCTTCCTCCTCTCTCTCTGCCTGCCTCTCTGCCTACTTGTGATTTCTATCTGTCAAATAAATAAATAAAATCTTAAAAAAAAAAAAAAAAACAGGGGTGCCTGGGTGGGTAAGCATCTGCTTTTGGCTCAGGTCATGATCTTCAGGTCCTGGGATCAAGCCCCAGATCAGGCTCCCAGGCCAGCAACCCTCTCCCTCTCCCTCCTCTCTGTCTCTCTCTGTTTCTCTCTTTCTTTCAAATGAATAAATAAAATATTTAAAAAAAGAAAATATTTGCAAATCATATGTCTGATAAAGGGTTAATATTGTTAATAGTATATATGAATTATATATAAAGAATTCCTACAACTCAAGAACAACAACAACAAAAAGATTAAAAATGGGCAGAAGAACTACTGAATGGACATTTTTCCAAAGAAGACATACAAATGGCTAACAGGTACATGAAAAGGTGCTCAACATCACTAATCGTAAGGGAAATGCAAATCAAAACCACAGTAAGATATCACCTCACACCTGTTAAGACAGCTAAAACAAAAAGGACAAGAGGATAATAAGTGCTATTGAAAATATGGAGCAAAGAGAACATTTTGCACTGTTGGTGGGAATGTAAACTGGTAGAGCCAGGATAGAAAACAGTATGTTTTCTCAAAAAAATAAAAATAAAACTATCATATGATCCAGCAATTCCAGTTTTGGGTATATAATCAAAGGAAAAGAAATCAGTATCTCAAAGAGATATCTGCCCCTCCATGTTCATTACAGAATTATTTATCATAGCTAAGACATGGAAACAATCTAAGGGTCCATCAATGATGAATAGGTAAAGAACTTGTGATGCAGATTGACAGATATACATATACTCTTTATATATATTAAATATATACACCATGCACACACAATGGAATATTATTTAACTATTAAAAAGAAGGAAATCCTTTTTGTGATCATTTGTGATAACAAGGAAATCCTTTTTGTGATCATTTGTGATAACATGGATCGACCTTGAAGGCATTATGCCAAGTAAAATAAGACAGAGAAAGACAATTACTATACAATCTCACTTATATGGGGAAATCTAAAAACAAACAAACAAACAAACAAAAAAACCAACTCATACAAACAGAGAACAGACTGGTAGTTGCCAAAGGTAGGGATGGGGGAGGTGGAAATGGGTGAACATGGTCAAAAATAAAAATTTCCAGTCATAAGATAAATAAGTTCTGGGGATCTAAGGCACAGCATGGTGACTATAGTTAACAATACTGTACTGTATATTTGAAAGTTGCTACGAGAGTAATCCTGAGAAGTTCTTATCACACACACACAAAAATGTCACCATGTGAGGTGATGAATGTTAACTGAACTTATTATGGTAATCATTTATACACACACACACACACACACACATAAAATCATTATATTGCATGCCTTAAACTAATACGATGTTATATGTCAATTACATCTCAATAAAACTGGAAAAATATAAAGACATACACAGCATTAAATAGCAAACAAAATGGTATAAAAGAGTAGAAAAATGCTTTCTATGTAGACTAGATCTAGAAATAAAGGTAGACCTAATAGTTTTCAAAATCAGACTTTCAGAATTCAAATATTATTTTACTAATAGCATAATTTATACTTAGATCATAGTATAATACTTTGATCTATTTAGAACCAGATGGATTCATAGGATTTTACTACTGCTAAAAAATAAAAATAACAAGTCTAAAGTCAGAAAACTTCCTACTTAGTCACTAAAAAAGTATTCAGCTGCTAGAACCTATTTAGATTATCTTTTAGCAACCAGCTCAATAAGTTACTACCTTAGGTGGTGCCAGAAGACAGAAATGTGCTCTATTTGGTGTTATTGATATGGATATAGGTTAAGAAGAAATACTAGAAGGGAAATACTAAGTTAATTTATTCGCCAATATTTATTTTGAACTCTGAGGGTAAACCACCAAATACAGTGCAAGATCCCTGCTTCCAAGGAACTCATATTTAATTTCAGAACTCACATTCAATTTCAAATTCAGTTATATACCAAATAATAGATTACTAAAATACACAATACCATACATAAATCTTGGAAATATTATGTTGCACAGAAAACACCAGAAACAAAAGCACACACTGAAAGATTCCATTTATACTGAGTTCAGAACTAGGCAAAATTAATCTTTGGTGAAGAAAGTCAGGATTTAGGTTACTCTTGGAAAGAAGGGCATTAGCAGGCATGATACATGTTTCTTTCTCTCTTCTAGGCTATCAAGCAGATGTAAAACATCTGTACTTGACAATAAGACAGTAATTAATAAGACCAGAACACACCACAGGCAAGGATAGCTTCAGCCCCGATGAAGCTGAAATGACATCATACACGCATCCGTGTGGCTTGGGCTTTCTCAGAGTATGGTGGCCTCAGGGCATCAGGGCTCCCAGAAACTGGTCCCAACAACCAATACTGATGTTTTACGGCCTTTTGTGATCATGCCTTAGAAATAACATATCATTACTTCTGCTGTAGTCTTTTGGTCAAAGAAGTCACAAGCCTATCCAGATACAAGGGAAAGGGAGATAGATTGCACCCCTTAATATGAGAAATGTCAAAGAACTTGCATAGTTAACACTGCTGCATGGAGGGAAATGTGGACCACATTTGGGAGTTAGAGCTGAATCCCATAAACCATCCTATTTCCCTGCCCCCATGTCTAAGATTATGTCATACTGAGGGTTGGTGATTCTCTTACTTCTGCCACCAAGACTTGTTGTCTGTGCAGCAGAAAAATTAAGGAAAAGGCAGAAGAGATTTTGTAATAAGTGGCACTGTTATTTATCTAATGGGAGTGATTTTAATGGTAGGGAAAAGGACCTGAATCTCCAAAAAGGTATTTCCCCATTCAGGTGAAATTTGAAGTGTTCTTCCTAAAGATTAAACTCTCACACTGAGGCTCCCACCTGCCCCTCAGCTCTTTGCCAAGAGAGGTGGTTGTCAAACTTTCTCACTTTAGTATGAATTAAGGATTAACTGAGCCATACAAAACTATGATAAAAGGCCAAGGAAACAGAGCCTCCTGCCTACAGTGGGGTCCAGAAACAGAGAACCAGAAATGATAGTTCTGAGGAAAAACATAAAGCAATAAAGGATGATATAACCATAAGTTTCAACCGTGCTGCTTCATGCCATTTCCAGTGATTTACAGGGCCTTGTCATAGCCTAAATTTCCCCTTAGAATAATATAATGTGAAGAGATTTTGTATTGGGCTTTTCTGAATAATGAAAGGTGGGTTAAAGACATGTAATTTAATGCTAAACCATGGCTCAAAAAAATACTTTTCTCCCCAAAGATGGAATTCAGGGGGAAAACTGGCTTTAAAATAAAATTTTCTTTTCTGGGTTGCTTCTTCAGAAAGAACTAGAAGCATGAGTCTAGGTAGAAAGAGAAGGCCCAAGGGAGGTCAGAAATACTGCTGTCCTAAGCCACTGCCCAAGGACAGAAAAGAATTCCATAAACATTGAGTTGCATTCTTTTTTCCAAGGTTGTCAAATTTCTTGACACTGAGACAATATCACCATCTCATGGCCACATGCCTATGGTCTGGCACCATGAACTGATGGGAATGTAACGGGGAAAAGGAAGAAAGGTAACAAGAAAAGTTTCCTCTTTTTCTCTTCCTATCTACCTCCCCTTACATCAACAAAACAAAACAAAACAGAAAGGAGAGGGGAAGGGCACAGGAAGAAAAACACAAAACAACTTTACAGACAGCGTTGGCTTTTGGAGGTTTTCAAGCCCAAGAAGCAAACCAGTGAAAACACTGTATTCTTTTTTTTTTTTTTTTTAAGATTTTATTTATCTATTTGACAGACAGAGATCACAGGCAGGCAGAGAGAGAGGAGGAAGCAGGCTCCCTGCTGAGCAGAGAGCCCTATGTGGGGCTCGATCCCACGACCCCAGGATCATGACCCGAGCCGAAGGCAGAGGCTTTAACCCACTGAGCCACCCACTGCTTTAGAGTCTTGGGTCCCTGGGTGGCTCAGTGGGTTAAGCCTCTGCCTTTGGCTCAGGTCATGATATCAGGGTCTTGGGATGGAGCCCTGCATTGGGAATCTCTGCTCAGCGGGAAGCCTGCTTCTCCCTCTCCCTCTGCCTGCCTCTCTGCCTACTTGTGATTTCTGTCTGTCAAGTAAATAAATGAAATCTTAAAAAAAAATTTTTTTAATAAAAAAAAAATTCCTGGGTCTTAAAGCCAGTTTGCAGACTGGCTCAGCAGGACCTGGGAATCTTCCTCCAAGGGCTGGTTTGTATAGAGCCTCTCAGTGGAAACAGCTGCTCCCATCTAGCGCTCATTCAGAGTCAAATACCTGAATGTCCTAAATGAGGTGCCAGCAATCACTTGATGATCTCAAGTTCCCTGTGAACTGAAGCCAACCAGAGATCTTGCATGTGATGCCCCCCCACCCACAGAACTATGCAAGGAAGGGAACTGTGGAAAATGTGGCTCCAGCCCAGCTAACTCAAAACAATACAAACTTACCCCAACTTGATTGGTTTTCTAGCACCTACTGTCACCCACCAAGCTGGCTTCACTTGACCATCTTTTCTGCTATATGACAGGCAAGGGAGAGAGGAGGAGGGCAGAGGAAGTAAGAAGACAGAGAAGCAAGAAAGAGGAGGCAAGGTGCACTATCTAGAATGATCAAAACAAGAAGAGGAAGAGCCTCTTGGTTTCTTGTCACATGAAGCGGTGATGGGTAACACGGTTAGCTAACTGCCCAGGCTTGGAACAAACTTCAGTGCACTGGAACATCTTAAATAGAAGGCTGCTGAGACACCTACTGACCTTCACCCTCTCATCTGCAGCAAAGCCTATAAACTAAGGTCATCCAGTGGGAAAGTGAGGGTCTGGAGGTCTTCACCCCGACTTAGCAAGCGGATCTACCGGGACTAAAGTCCTAGTAATGCCATCCAAAACCACATGCCAGGTGACTATATGATAAATATTTTATCCGGGGCTTAGGGAGGAATTCCAAAATCATTAAACTAAAAGACAAAAAGCCTTCTCTAATATTTTGAGTATTTGATCTCATTTCGAAGTATAGTCACCAGCTGCATCTTCCCGTCGAGTAAGTACACCACTCCAATAAGGCATTCCATAGTTCAAGGCTTCCTGGATTCCCTGGGGGATCTGAGCCAGTTCCCCCAGGAAGCCCAAAAGATAATGGAGGAAAAGCGGAAAGCATCAATGATTGTACTTAGGATGTGCACACCAACCACTTGGTCCTCATTAGCCTGGGTCCAATTACTCCCAGGACATGGGTCACAGCTTATTTTCATATGTTCATGACACTGTGACTCACGCTCTCGTTGAGCTTTCAGGCAGGAAATCTCTATTGGTGGTAAATTACAACCAAGTGTCCTTTACTTTATTACCTCATGACAGAAATAGGCAGAAGAAGAGCACTGTTGTTCACATTTACTGGGTATGGTGGAAAAATTGAATCAAAGAAATGTGAAGGGAAATACACATGGAGTTCTCTCCTCCCAAAGGAATATGGCTTCCCATAAGAACTAGTAAAATCTGCACACACTGTGGGATTGAGCCCTCCAGGTATGTGTAATTATGTGGAGAGAGTGTCAGAGGGTAAGACAGGATATAGAAATGTGTGACAAAAGGGTTTGAGAATGTCCAAAACGCTCAAGAAAATTTCAGTGATGCAGGTCTGAGGTGCCATTGTAACAAAGTCAGGAGAGACTAGCAATTACCCTGACTCTTGGGGGCAAGTTTGGAGAAAGGCAACAGAACTACAAGTTAGTCTTAGGTCACTGGAAAAAAGCCCAAAACATGGAAGGCCTGGAAGAGAAAAGACATTGGCTTTGTTCATACAGAACCGCTGTTTCCTATAATGACTGAAAAGAGTAGCTCTCAAAGTCTGATCCTAGACCAGCAGCACTCAGCACCATCTGGGCATTTACCAGAAATGGAGGTGGGTGGGGGGATGGGGAAAATAAGTGATGGGGATTAAGGAGGGCACTTGTCATGATGAGCTCCGGGTGTTGTATGGAGTGCTGAATCACTATATTGTACACCTGAAACTAATGAAACTCATGTAGCTATGTTAACTATACTGGAATTAAAATAAAATTTTTAAAAAGAAATGCGAATTCTTACACACACACACACAAGAAATTCTAGGGAAGATGAAACCCAGATCAAGGCAATTTGAATACACACTAAAGTCTGAACCACTGGTTTAGGGTGTGGATTTACCTTGGCTCAGAAGCACTGCTAGGATAAAATGACTTTTGGTTCTGTTCCATGGTCTCCTAACACCCAGTAGATAATTTGGCTTCCCAGGTAACTAGCTTGCTTTCAGGAAACAAGTGCCTAGCTGGGCTGACTAAGGTATTCCAATCCTCTTGGCTGTGTTTCCCAAGCTAAATTAACATATCGGCATTCTGATTTTTATAAGTCAGTCACCTGTAGTGTGTTTTTGACCTGAGCCAGCACCCCAGTGCTAAGGAGCCCCATTAACACCACCACCCATCGATGCCCAAGCTCTGTCGAGATGGAGAACGGGAAGCTCTTTTGAAGCTGAAATTCCTGTGTATCAAACAGAAAAATGTAGGACAGCTCTAGTGGTACTGGTGTGAAGAGTGAGGATTCTCTGTGTCTCCCCTTCGCAGCTTCTGGAAGGTCTCAAACTCCAGAGGCACTGCTGGAAAACCAAGTATCAGAAAAAGGAACACCTCTGGGGGGAGGTTTCCCAGACCAAATAGGACTTGGGTCGGGGCTGGAAGGATGGGGAGAATACAGATAAGCAGAGAGGAGCACTGGGCACTTGAACAGGGGGAGCTGTAGGGAGGAGGGTCTCAGAGGAAATGGGGGATACACCTGTTCTGAATGGAAGGCAACCACTGGAACATGACCCGAAATAGAGGTGCAGAAATAGTGAGACCATGTTTTAGAGGATCTTCAACTCTACGTGGAAGAGTTCAGATTTGATTGCATAGGAGGATCCAGGACAAATGTGTTCATGGACAGGTGAACCGGCAGGCAGGTCTCAGCACTCAGTAATCCCTGAAGAGTTCTAAGGACACCACGATGTCGGTTAGCTAAGAAATCTCACCAAGAGGGGCGCCTGGGTGGCTCAGTAGGTTAAGGCCTCTGCCTTCGGCTCAGGCCATGGTCCCAGGGTCCTGGGATCGAGCCCCGCATCAGGCTCTCTGCTCAGCGGGGAGCCTGCTTCCTCCTCTCTCTCTCTGCCTGCCTCTCTGCCTACTTGTGATCTCTGTCTGTCAAATAAATAAATAAATAAATAAATAATCTCACCGAGAGATTGCAGAAAGTTCTTCTTGGGAATCTTGAACCCTAAGTATTTCACTAAAAATTCATTCAATACTTACATTAGTAACCCCATCATGGTCTCCAGTTAACACAAACCACTGAAAGAGCATTAATTTTCTTTGTAGAAAATCCAAAGAGGGAAATTAGGGAACTTTGGAGGAAATCGACTAGCCTCGGAGCATTGCCTGCTGCACAGGGAGAAGGGTGAGAAAACATTGAGAAGACCTGGTTTTCAGTCCCTCCTCCACCAGTTACTGAACTTCTCTGTTTCTTCATTGATAAAATGGAGACAACAACTTAATACAAAGATTTTGTGAAGATTAAATGAGAAAATGAACATAAAACATCTTGCACAGTGTTTGGGTATGGAGTTGGAGCTTAATAAATGTTATCTGAATCTAACTATAAACATTCTGGAGACAAAGTACTACCTATGTCATTTCTGAAATTTTCAAAAATTCTGCAAAGAGAAAAAACGATCGGCATCCATTACCTAAATTCACATTATAGCATGAATATTTTATCATCCCTACCCACAGATACTGAAGAAAAATGGGGGAGCCTGGTCAACACTCCAAGTATTATTATTTTACGGGTATTTTCATGCAAACCCGAAAGAACGACAGAATCAACACCAGAGTAGGAGCGACTTATATCTGAGCTGGGGGCATCCACAATGAACAAACACGGTCTGGTGCCAGGTCCATACAAAGCCCAACCACAAAGAAGCATGTTCCTTGCCATTGGGTTCCAGTGGCAATTATCTGTGATTATCTCTCTGAGATGGCTTGTTTTGTATTGTCAGGATGAGCTCATGAAAGAGGGAGGTAATTTGAACGCACCCATCACCCCCAAGTAAGTAAAATCCAAAACAGATGAGAGAGCTCCAGTCCACAGACACCAGTCAGCAGATCGTGGCTTGGCCAGGCGCTTCCACTTTTCTTCTGAAAATATCTTCTGGAATGCCAACAGAACTGAGCAGTCCTCTCCAAGCCTCCAAAGCCACATTGACCCAAGTCATGGCCAGGAGAGAGGCAAACACATAACAAAATCCAATAGAAGTGGGGCTGAAGGCAGCCTAATGAGACAGGAGAAATGAAATGGTAGGGAAACACAAGGGGCAGCCACTGTTTGGGGCACACTTAAAGAACTCGAACACCATTCATCATGCTAGAGACTAGCATGACTGTGGAAGTCCCAGCAAACACTACTATTTGGCTCATCAAAGTCTTTCATGGGGCATTTTGGTTGCTCGGTTGGTTAAGCGTCTGCCTTTGGCTCAGGTTGTGACCCCAGGGTCCTGGGATGGAGCCCCAAGTTGGGCTTCCTGCTCAACAGAGTCTGTTTCTCTCTCTCTCTGCGTCCCCCCCCCTTGTGTGTGTGTGTCGGAGCACTTGCGCCCTCTCTCTAATGAATGACTAAAATCTTTTTTAAAAAGTCTATCTCCTCCGTATTACTTTTTCTGTATCTACTCCTTTTTTTAATTTGTTTAAATGGCCAAAATATCAAAAAAAATTGCCAAAAATAAAAAAATTACTTTTTTAGGTACTGAGATTTTAACTTATGCGTTTTCCCTTCTTTTTTGTTTTTGTTTTGTTTTGTTTTGTTTTCTCCTCTTTAAACATTATTTTAGTGAAGTTTTAGTTGACACACAATGTTACATTAGTTTCAGGTGTACATCACGGTGATTTGATAACTGTATGTTATCACTATACTCACTACAAGCTATTGCCACCCTACAAGGTCGTTACCATACCACTGACTGTATTTTCTATGCTGTATTTTCTATGCTGTAATAAGCCATCCCCATGACTTATTCATTCCATAACTGGAAGCCTGTACCTCCCACTGCCCTTCACCCATTTTACCCATTTCCCCACACCCTCACTCTCAGTAACCATTAGCTTGTTCTCTGTATTTATGGGTCTGTTTCTGCTTTTTCTTGTTTATTCCCTTTTTAAAATTTTTTAGATTTCATATGTAAATAAAATCAAACAGTATTTGTCTTTCTCTGTTTGACAGATTTTGCTTAACATAATACCTTCTAGTTTACACCTGTGTTGTAACAAATGGCAAGATCTCATCTTTTTATGGCTGAGTAATATTCCATTGTGTATGTATGTATATAAATATTTTTATACATATTTACAT
This sequence comes from Mellivora capensis, assembly GCA_004024625.1. Taxonomy (NCBI): domain Eukaryota; kingdom Metazoa; phylum Chordata; class Mammalia; order Carnivora; family Mustelidae; genus Mellivora; species Mellivora capensis. The sequence continues at coordinate 21,815 of PISX010007370.1, forward strand.
ATCTCACATCTTCTTTATCTATTCATCCATCAATGAACACTTGGGCTGCTTCCATGTGGCTATTGCAAATAATGCCACAACAAACAGAGGAGTGCACAGATGTTTTCAAAATAGTGTTTTTGTTTTCTTTGGGCCCAATAGTAGAATTACAGGATCATGTGCTATTTCTTTTCTAATTTTTTGAGGAACCTCCATACTGTACATATTTCCTTCCTTCTCCTTTTCTGCACTCTTCAGATTTCTACATATTATTTTTATAATGAACAAAAATATTATTTTCTAAGGATTTTATTTATTTATTTGAGAGAGAGAGACAGCACAGAGGGAGAGTGAGAGGGAGAAGCAGACACCCCATTGAGCAGGGAACCCAATGCAGGGCTCGATCCAAGGACCCTAAAATCATGACCCGAGCTGAAGGCAGTCACTTGACCGACTGAGCCACCCAGGTAACTCCCAAAAACATTATTTTTAAAAACACCAATCTTAGAGTCAGTAATATTCTTCCCCTTTGTTTTAGTAAGATTTATTTTTCACTTTCCCTCCAGTGACTCTGGGCCAGTATTGTTTCCCCATGTGGAATTGTCCACTTCCTTCTCGTAGCTAGATTCTCCCATCTGTCAATGCCCAGTGAAGTTCCACACTCAACAGAAGGCCTTTGCTGACTACTCACCCCAGAGTGTTGTTGCCCATCTCTGAATTCCTACTACCATATTTCTCAAAATATGTTCCATAGCACGTTAATTCTCTAGTTTAATTTTTCAGTTTAATTCTCCAGAAGCATTCTGTGAACAAATCAGTTTGAGAAATGCTCCCTGTTATATCCACCCTTTAGAAAGTCACAATTCACAGCTGTCCATTAAAGGCTCTGAAAAGTTCTGCAGCAAGGCAACCTCTTCTGCTTTTCCCTACTCTGTTTATTTTCCACACACATATACACAATACTCATTACTGTTTGGGAGTTACTCCACTAAACTGTCTTTGGAAAATGTTTTTCCACAGCAATGAATTTGAAACTCATTCCTCTTAAAAAAATCTACATTAACAAACAAATTCTCCAGAAATCTGAAAAGTGATCTTTGATTTACGGAAAAATCTAGAATGATAAAGAGGATATTAGAGCAAAATAAAATCTAAAGAAAATTATAAATTCTTATAGCTATCTCTGTGAAAACACCAAGAACTCTGGGTGATGCTGTTATGTAAGGACAGACTTTCAAAGGATAATCACATAATTGCATACTACCTTGTGTTGTAAAAGATACTGGTAATTATGTTCTCATGGATAGATGAGAAGAAGCCATTTTCTTCCCATCTCTGCATTTCTACATGGACTGATAAAATGGGAACTTCTGGTTTAGGGAGGTATTGGGAAATTGGGTGTTCCTCCCTTCCTCTTAACTGCTATCCCACCACCCCAACTCTTCTCCCAGAGGAGATGGAGTAACCCAGCTTGTCAATGAGATTAAACCACTTTTGAACCTTTCTGAGATCTTCCTTCTAGGAGCAGCCAACTTGCAGTACCTCCTCTGTTTCCTAATAGAGAGTGAGCTCACTGATATGGGGCCCATGCCTGCTTCTGTAAATGAAGGGCCTGTGTTTACCGGGCAAGAAGGTGAGTAAATTAGGAAGCCAGATTGTGGCTACATGTAGCATGCTTCCCAGTGCCTACTGACCAGCAGTAAGACTGGTATATGTTACCCTAAACTTATTCTGCATCTATTTCTCAACTAGTTCAGAATCCCGGGGGGGGGGGGGGTGTAGAATTTAGAATCTGCAAAACAGATCCCAACAAATCTGCAAGCACAGACCAGCTTGTATCTCTTTCTTCTCTACAGAGTATATCCCAGGGCCTTCCATCAGAGGGTGTCCAATAAATATTTATTTGGCCAGTGAATAAGTAGCAGGAAATTAGCATTTCTAATTAATGCCCACACCTCATCACATCTGTCAAATGGTACAAATACGTGTTTCTCAGTGACCCCAAAATATCATGGACAATAGTACAATTCTAGGCATTTTTGGACATGAAAATCAGAAGGAGGTTCACAGTGAAAGGTAAGGGAATTTTCAATTTTCTATGGGTTATATTTATGCTCTAACTCTCTTTACCTGTTGGATTTCTAAATAAGCCATAGATCTGCTAATGACCGACAAATGTGCCATCAAATCGGTTAGAGGATTTGAGCCTCTTTGCCCACCATAAATTCTTGGGCCCCCTCATGTAATCCCCTCCACTAGTCCAAACACTTCATGAGCAGATTGTCCAGGACCAATTGAGACTTAAAGACACTAAAATAAATGGTTTTTTTCCCCCTAAACTATATAAACCACTGGACCACCATGGTGCTGGAAATCCCCACCTCTGGGGCACTGGACTAGGTTAAAGTAACATTGTTACATCCACGTAGATTACAGATAAATTAGCCAGAATTTCTCTGGGGACTGATTCTGAAAGAAGAGAATATAATGGATTTCGGGAAAGTTTCCAGGTGTAGACCCCGTCAGCACTAGATACAGTGCATGCTAGAGACCATGGGCTCTGGAGGCAGACCACCTGACTTCAAATTCCAGCTCCGCCACTGACTACTTCGGTGACACTGAGCAAGCCACTAACCTCTCTGTCCTTTATCTGTATCCTTTATCTGTCCCCATCTGTAAAATGGGGCTTAGTGAAAATGAAGTGAACAGAACCAAACATGCAAGTGCTATTCGTTAGTAGAGAGGAAGTTATGCCACACATGAGCTACTTTGGGGAACAGCCAGTCAGGGTAGCATCCTAAGACAGTGACAGCCTGGAGAGGGGGCAGGTGGCTCCTGGGAAATTCACCAGGAGGAAGAAAAACATAGAAGCAGAGACTTCTGCTATCTTTGGGTCACTCAAAGCTGTTGAAGATTTTATAGTTTGTTATCAAAAAATAAAGGAAGGGCACCTGAGTGGCTCAGTGGGTTAAGCCGATGCCTTTGGCTCGGGTCATGATCTCAGGGTCCTGGGATCGAGTCCCGCATCGGGCTCTCTGCTTAGCGGGGAGTCTGCTTCCCTCTCTCTCTCTCTCTCTGCCTGTCTCTCTGTCTACTGTGATCTCTCTCTGTCAAATAAATAAATACAAATCTTTTAAAAAAAAAGGAAAAGTGGGTTCTCACTGTGAATGCAACTTTATTTCAGCTTATTTGTGACAGCTAAGAATTTGGATAAATCATGCCCTGCATCCAAAGAGATTTGATTCTTAAGTAATCATATAAAAAGGCTTTTATAATACTGTTCCTCTCGACAAAGATTAGAGCACCTGGGACGCCTGGGTGGCTCAGTTGGTTAAGCGGCTGCCTTCAGCTCAGGTCATGATCCCAGCGTCCTGGGATCGAGTCCCACATCGGGCTCCTTGCTCGGCAGGGAGCCTGCTTCTCCCTCTGCCTCTGCCTGCCACTCTGTCTGCCTGTGCTCACTCGCTCTCTCTCCCTCTCTCTCTGACAAATAAATAAATTTAAAAAAAAAAAATTAGAGCACCTAATGAGCATGTACATGGTTTTCTAGTTCATCTTTACAAGACACAAGATATATCCTGTGTCAGTAACAAGCAGATCATGAAAGAAGTCAGAGAAGGGAAAAGGATTTGGAAATTTAAAAAAAGAACACAGTAATAAGAAGAAAGAGTAAGAGAAATATCTAAGTGAAGAAATAAAATCGTTTTACAAGGGTTGAAAACACACATACACAAATAGTGTCTATTTCCTAGAGGCATGATAGGCTTTCTTGCAAAGAATACATCCAACTCTCAAACAGCACTAGTAACAGAATATTGTCACAATGTTGCATGAGCCAAAAGGAAATTCCAGTGCCAAGCCCAGCACCCGGTATCCAAAAGTTACTTGAAAAAAAAAAATCTTTGCTCAAAATGGTTGTAAATAATTTACATGTGTGTTTGTGTGTGAAGTGTTAAATAAGATTTAGCTCACAATGATTAGACAGAATATTGTAAAATCCTGGACTTCCAAGAGACACAACAGCTGGCCGTGGGAGTGGGATCCAGCCTGTGCTTCCAACAAAATAAAAAGAAGATTCCAAAGACAAAAATGGATACTTGGATTTATTTGTTCCAGAGGTAGAAAAGACTTGCAGAAATTCTTACTCATAGTACCTTAGTTTGGCTTTGCCTGAAAGTACACCCTGAGACAAAGACTTGGATTCAGTTAGTGTATTTGGGAGGTGCCCCCAGGAAGTGGGAGCGAGGGGTGGGGAGAATGAGACAGGAAGGAGCCAGCAACGCCCACAGAAGAGGTATTATCAACGCTGCTAGTCTGTCAGTGGAAGGGATTCCACTAGGCCCTCCTCAGAAGCATTCAGAATGCCTCCCAGGACTGTCCATCTAAGAGATAAACCCAGGGGCCATTAATCTTCCTGCCCCCCTCCCCCCACTGGCTAAGATTTGACCCCAAGCACAGCAATCCTACACGCTGGGGCTTCACTTGGAATTTCTAAGTGTGGGAGGGCCTGGCATAGAGATCAGTAACACACCAGGAGAAGCTGGGAGGGGATGTGGATTGGCTGGAGGAACTGTTCCCCACCACAGCTGCAGCTAAAATTCAAAGTAGCCTGAAAGGATGGGAGGAAGGCACCACTCGTGGCCTCCTGTGATATCTTTCCTGTAAAAATGTATCAGCAGTGTCGTGATTCCATAGGTAATGATCAAAGGTCATTGGATCTTTGATATCAAATCAAAAGCAAAAGTGAATCCTCTCTCTGCAAATGCCCCCCCTTCCTCCTTACCAGTCTCTTCCCTCCTTCAATATGCTATCACCATCCACATTTTCTAAGAAGCCTCCTCCACCTATGTTCACCCAGAATAAACCCTCCTCTTTATCATCTTCACTTCTGATGTCTATAGTCATAGTTTAATTAAATAACATGAGTTGTTATTACCTGGCTTGAATTTAAGGAGGCCAAATATGTCCTCTAAAACAATGACCTGGAACAGAAGCTTGCGACAGCAGTGTCAGCCGACATAGCCAATTTTAGCACAATTTCCTTACACTCGTCGATTCTTAAGGCAGCATTAGCTGCTGTAACCAACAAGTACCAATCATATAATGGCTCAAACGTGACAGAAGTTGATTCCTTGCTCACTTTCAAACGGGGGTGTCCGTGACAGGCAGGTAGTGTATAATTCCAAGGCAAGCTGAGTTCTAACCAATCAGCGACCCGGGTTCTTTCTACTGTGTTGCTTTGTCATCTTCACCATGTGACTTCCAAGGTCACTCACTGGGCTCCTCTGTGTCAAGCAGGTAGAAGGCAAAAGAATCCAAGAGGGTCAAGGGAAAGAGGTATTTATGGACCTGGAGTTTAGTCACATGGCCACACCAGACTACAGAAAAGGCTAAGAAATGTAGAGAAAATGGTTTTGCTCAACAATGGGTTGCATCTCCACGACAACCAGCATTAGAAAGCAGTTTTTGTCAGAATTCAGTATACTTTTTGTGTGTGTGTGCTCTCAGTTTTGTTTAATTTGAATGCAACTCTTTGAGACAGGAATTGAGCCTCTCCCAATTTCTCCAGAGCAAAAGATTACATGGACCTTGTTAAAAATCCGTTAAAATAAATAAATAAATAAATAAATAACAGTCAAAATAATTTTCACACCATGCGCTGGTCGACATGTGTCTGTCCCACTGGACTGTGAGCTCTATAATGACAGGTACTATAATATTTTCATTTTTGAAAAATCTAACTTAGGGGCACCTGAGTGTTAAGTATCTACCTTCGGCTCAGGTCATGATCTCAGGATCCTGGGATTGAGCTCCGCATCGGGCTCCCTGCTCAGCAGGGAGTCTGCTTCTCCCCCTCACCCCTGCTTGTGCCCTTGCTCTCTCTCTCTCTCTCAAATAAATAAAAATCTTTTTTAAAAAAAAGGAATGTTTATGAATAAATGAATGAAAGCATTTTGTCACCCTCCAGAGTTATTTGCACAGGTTATTGCCCGTACGGTTTAACTGTTGTTTACTTATTCTGCATAAGCGATTGTTATGTAGGTATTGCTATTTAGAAGTGAGAGGGTAACAGAAGGTAAGACCATATTCCGGGTTTCTCTGCCCAGCCTCAAAATATGGGTGTCCCTTAGGATGTCAAGTTGGGCCATCTTCTTGTCTCTGTTTGCATGGTCTCCCTACACCCTAGGTGATCTCATCTTGTCTGTACCAGTTACTACCACAGTATTACTGTTAACAACCACCACAGGATCTCAATGGCATACAACAATAAATATTTCCTTTTTGCTAACAAGTCTATAGGTTGTCTAGGCAATTCCACCCATATAAGACACATTTAGTTACCGTCTGATGGACTTATTCCTGTACTGTGGTCAGCTGCAAAGTCAGCTGGGTGCTAGTGGTCCAAGGTGATCTCAGCATCACTACACTTGGTCTCTCGTCATCCAACACACTAAGGTTTAAGTGTGTTCTTATGAAAGAGAGGAAGCACCGAAGCCTGTTTTAAAACTATACGAGGTAGGGATGCCTGGGTGGCTCAGTCAGTTTAACGTCTGACTCTTGGTTTTGGCTCAGGTCATAACCTCAGGGTCTTGAGATCAAGCCTTGGATTAGGATCCATGGTCAACGTGGAGTCTGCTTGCAATTCTCTCTCTCGCTCTCCCCTTGCCCCTCCCATTACACATGCACACACATGTATTCTCTCTCTAAAGTGAATAAATCTTGAAACTATACAAGTTAATTCTAACAATGCTGGGGGAAAATTTTTTAAAGGAAGGATAGCTAGGAAAATTAATTCTAATAAAGTAAAGTGATATGGGGATGCCAGTTCTCTCAGAAAATAAAACATACCGTAAAGCTAGAGTCATTAAAATAGTGAAGATCAGGGCATCTGGGTGGCTCAGTTGTTAAGCATCTGTCTTTGGCTCAGGCCATGATCTCAGGGTCCTGGGATCAAGTCCCATATTGGGCTCCCTCCTCAGTAGGAAGCCTGCTTCTACCCTCTCCCACTCCCCCCTGCTTGTGTTTCTTCTCTCACTGTGTTTCTCTCTCTGTCAAATAAATAAATAAAATCTTTAAAATAAAATGATGAAGATCCATTTAATAAAATAGATTATGCAGAAATAGAGCCCCAAAACGTAGACTTTCATTCATAATAAAAATGACATTTCCAATATGTTTTCCCAAGATGAATTATTCAACAAGTGGGCTTCCAGCAACTGACTAGTCTGGTAAAACAAAACAAAACTAAACAATAAAGGTGCATCACTACATCACACCCTAAAATAAAATTCAAAATAGATCAAATGTACGAACATTAAAATGTGAAGAATAAAAGAACAGTGGCTATGATTTTATAACTATGATAGAAAAATCTAAAATCACACAAGAAAAGATTGATATATTCAGATACATAAAGATCAACATATCTGCATGCCAAAAATAAACACCAAAATCAAAATCTAGAAGAAAAGCAACAAATAAGAGATTATATTTGCTACTCATGTCACTGGTCATGTCAGCATATCAGTAGCATGACTCATGTCATGCTACTCATATGACACTGACATGTTACTCATGTCATGTCAATGTCCTCAACAGAAAAATCCACCACAAAAAAAAAAATTGCAGAAAAGAAGATAGAAAAAAATTCCCAACGTCACTCATAAAATGAGAAATGTCTTTTTTTAAGAGTTTTTACTTATTCATTTATTTGAAAAAGAGAGAGAGTGTGTGGGGGGGTGGGCAGAAGGAAAGGGAGAGACAATCTCAAGCAGGGTGTGTGCGCTGAACGCGGAGCCTGACATGGGGCTCGATCCCATGACCCTGAGATCATGACCTGAGCCGAAACGAAGAGTCAGATGCTTAACCCAACAGACCCACCCAGGTGCCCCCAAGAAATGGAAGTCTTAATGCCATCTCTTTTTTTCTTACATCAGATGGGCAAGGAGCAAAAAATTTGGTGACCTTCTGTATTGACAACATATGGAACAAGGGCCAGCAAACTTTTTCTCTCAAGGACTGAGTGGTAAATATTTGCAGCTTTGTGGACCATCTGTCCCATCCGCTCAGCTCTGCTGTTTGAAAGCAGCCATCGCCAATGGGCATGGTGGTGCTCCATGGTACTCCAACCAAATCCTATTTATAAAAGCAGGCAGCCATAGTTTGTCTACCACTGCTAGAGATAAACAAGCACTCCCACCCAGTACTGCTGGGACCATGACGGGTACCACCTTCACAGAGGGCCGTCTGGCATTATAGGTCACCAGCTAAAGTACACATATTTTTTGATCCAGAAATTCTCATTGTAGGCCTATAGCTCATAGGTATATTCACACATATATGAAATGATATGACATCAAGGACAGTCACCAGGGCCAAGAACTGGAGACAACTTAAAGGCATTTATACTGTGGAATAATAGTCCACTCCTAAAAACAGTTGGGAGGCCCCGTTTACTAATATGGCATGAACTCCAAGGTGTAATGTTAAGGGGGAGAAGTTCAAGGTGCAGGATAGGACATGAAAGATGCTATCATTTAGGGAGGTATGTACACACATTGCCCACACGCTCACATTCTAAATGCACGTACCTCCTAGTCACTAGGATACTCAGGAAACTATAAGAAAGCTTCCACGTAAGAAGAACTGAATGAACGGAACAGGGTAAGAGTGAGACAAACACTTCACAGAATAGTCATAATGACTATTTGGAACTCAGAATTTTGAGCTAGGTTCTTATATTACTTAGATAAAAGTTAAAGTTAAATTTATGAGTTTTCACTCAACGAGGCTAACTGAACAGTGGCTAGGCAAGACATGAGGTAGAAAAGAGTCTCTGAAAAGAAAATGGGCCCAAGTAACACATATTCCAGATGGTTCTTGCCCAGATTTTTTTTTTCTTGGATTTCTGTTGTCATTTTCTCCTCTGTCTTCAGCACCTCTTACTGCCCTTGTGAATCCCAAATGCTCAATCTCTCACTGAGCCTATGCCTGCAGTGAGCCTGAGTCATCCCGCCCTGCCTCCTCCGCTCTTTCTCTGCTGACGGTTCACCTGAGGTAAGGTGGTCACCAAGAGGGCCTTTGTCAAGTTGAGTGGACCTAGCTGGTGAGTGCCAATGCCAGAAGGGGAGGGCGGGCGAGGACAGTTCTGAGCAGCACACCCTGGCCAGACCAGCTCCCGTCACTCACTTGATTGGGAAAGGGTGTCTTTCACAAGCCTCCTCACATACCCGGCCCTCGTTTGGAAAGCTTGGGATGGAATCAATGAGAAGATGGCTATGGGAACAAGTTCAATACACCCATAACGACCACAGAGTCAGACATGCCTGCTGGCTGACAACACTGGATGGGCAGCAGATGTGAGTGAGGGCACATGTCAGCTCGGCTTGCCACACCTTAGCACCTGGCCTCCATCACATGGCCTTACCTGCACCATGTCTTCCTTCCCCTTAACCTCTTATATTAAGAGGGGTGGCCCTGCTCATTCCAGTGTATCCAGAAAAGAGGGCTGGAGGGCTCAAGGACATTTGTCAAGTTTCCCATGGGCAGGAGAACTTAGGGATTTAGTGAGGCTGTGCTCTCCGAAGGGGTGTAGGGAAAGCAGGACAATCCAAGGAAGGAGCTGAGCAAGAATGTGTGCTCAGATGGAGTCTAGCCTTGTCTGGATCCCTTGGGAGGCTCTGAAGCACTAAGAACATCACCAGGTTAGCCCCCCCCTTATGGTTGCAAACTAAAAGGGGAGAAAGAAAGCCTAGCTTCCCTGAGAAAGGCACTCCTATGTGGCTGGAGGCAATCCTCTGGAAAAGCAAACAAGACACACAGTGCTGAGGAACAAATTCCAGCCCAGCAAAGAAGGTTGGGCAGAGCACGAACAGTGCCCACTTCTACATGACCCATGAGCCTGTAGCTGCTCTGACTAGAGTGAATTTCCAAGGGGAAGCCATGGACCCACCATGCACAGTTTTTGTCCATCAGGTAACAAACGTTCTTGTATTTGGTTAAGGCCATGCATGCATTACCAGAATGTCGGCAGCTGGTGGGCAACAGAGTTGTTTCCTAGGGCTCGCCATTACAGAGACTGAAACGGAGCAGTGAAGCAACAGAAGCATATTGTCTCACCGTCCTGGAGGCCAGAAGTCCCGGATCAAGGTGTCAGCAGCGCCATGCTCCCTCTGAAGCCTATAGGGAAAGCATCCTTCCTTGCCTCTTCCGCTTCTGGTAGCCCGGATAGTCCTTGTCACGACACAACATAACTCCAGTCTTGACAGGACACGCTCCCTATATGTGTGTCTCTAAATTTCCCTCTTTTATTAGGACAGCAGTCATACTGTATTAGGAACCCACCCTACTGCAGTATGAACTCATCGTAACTATATCCTCAACAGGTTTATTTCTAAATAAAGTCACAGTATGAGGTGCTGAAGGTTAGTATTTTGACATATGAACTTATCGGGCAGGGGGAAAGTTCAACCCATACCGGCTAAGCAGTTCATCTAAGAGTTTGGACTAGTCTGGGGCTGCTCCAACTACATCACACTTCTACCTCTAGTCTGGTTACTTTTATGTGACCCGTTATTTGATTATAACCTCGTATTTATCTTACATTACAATTAACTTAGCCATGGCAATTCCAAGAGAGGGCCCAAACCAGTCCCTCTTCTGTGTAATGGCAGGCCTATCCCTAGCGTGGATGCAATGCATTGGTTCCTCTCATTTGTAACTTCTGTCTTGGTCTGGCCACTGTCTGGCCAAACCATAAGGCAGAAAAACCATCTCCATGTAGATAAAGAAGTTTGCATTCTTGGAGGAGGGGAAGCAGAGGGAATGAGCCACCGGCAACACTTTATGGGCAAAATGTTTGTTTTAACATTCACTATGAGATATATACAATTGTTATTAAGGAAAATTCTGAATTTTTAAAGATAGCAGAGAGGAGTAGGTTTTGCCTCCAGTATGTTGGGTATCAAGAGAAAGGGAGTATAGACATGAATCATAATTGTTCCTGGCTACTAATCAAAAGGTCAAATGAAGTCACTGGAAGCACACCTGTGCAGAGGTATACCATGAAAACTTCCATTCTGGAATAGAAGTTTTAGGAAGATACAAGATCATCAACTAAACCCTTAGGAACAAGGACAACAGATTTTTGAATGAGTCACTAGTGGGTAAACAAGGAGAAGATAATGTTCACACATGAGGGTCATTAAAGGGATGAGCTGAGAGGTTCGTGGATGAGCAAAGAGATGACGATCCCACCACCACTACCACCATCACTAAAAGATGTCTGTGTCTCCAGCAGCCTTTGCATGGTCCCTCTCTCCAGCCACATGTTTTTCCTGACCCCACATTTAGGTTCTGAACATCCCACGTTGCTTTCTGGGCCAGAGACTTGCTTCATTATCAAGGTGATGTCATGGGCTCCTGGCAATCAGGTCACCTATTAGCTTCTCTTGCCTTTCTTGAACTTCCTGACCCATCACTTGGCCCTGACCTCTGGAAACTGTTCACCTTGCTCCCACTTGCTTGCCCAACCTACAGCTGCCTGAGCTAACTTATGCCCTTTGATCTGCCACCCAATGTTCTTGAAACACCACAGACCGGTTATCAAATATTTGTGTGGCCCATAAGCTCTACCTGTTATCAAGTTTTGTAGGCCTTTTGCGTTAATCAGTTTTCTTTAATCCAATATCTTTTTGTGCCATGCTGCATGAGATTGGATAACACTGGGCTAGCATTTCTTTTAAATTTTAACTGACCTGGGTGGCTCAGTCAGTTAAGCATCTGCCTTCGGCTCAGGTCATGATCCTGAGGTCCTGGGACTGAGCCCCACATCGGGCTCCCTGCTCAGTGGGGAGTCCTCTTCCCCCTCTCTCTCTGCCTCTCTCCCCTCAGCTCGTGCTCATGCTCTTTCTCTCTAATAAAATCATGGAAAAAAAAAACAACAGAAAATTGGGCTTACAGCAGAATATCCATCCATGTAGGAATAAGTGTCACATACTACCTCTTTAAGACTTCACATAATAGTCCTAGGAAGTACCATCTCATGTATGTATCCACACTTGTAATTACTATACTAAATTATGTTTTATAGGTGGGGTAGATTTGTTTCACTGATGGTCCTAATCCTTACCCTTCCCTGTGTCTGTGTCCTTTGTAACTTTGAAGTGCCCTCCTACTCTGACTCTGGGCCGGCCAAGTTCCTCGATGTGGCAAATAGGATGTTGACAGACATGTTGCAAAGGCCTGAAAAAGCACTTGTGTGTGTCCACTCTCACTCTTACTCCTCTGCCACTGCTATTAGAAAACTCCTGGGGTAAGATGGAGGGTGAGGCACAGAAAGGATATGAGTTGGCATCACTGCTGGAGCCATTCTAGATCAGATACCCTGCAAACCTCCCAACCTGTGGGCAAGTCTAGCTGTGGGCAAGAACAGAAGAACCACCCAGCCAAACTTGCAAACTGAATGCATCTCATTCAGTGCCACAGGTTTTAGGTGGTTTTTTATTGACACAGTAGCTTGCAAAGTATCTTATCATACACAATCCCATTCCATGGCAATAAATCCACTTGAACATAAATTCCATGATACAACAGATCTTGTCTATGTGGGTCACTGATGGTTCCTAAATACTGAGAACAGTTCCTGGTATATAGGTTTTCAATCAACATTTACCAAACTGATGAATGAATAAATGAATAAAAATAATAATAATAATGGTAATAACAATACTAGATACAATTAACTTAAATTCTTTTATGTTTGAAGCACTCTACTAGGTGCTTAATCAGCTGTTTCATTTCATTCTTTTGTCAACCCTGCAAAGTCACTATTATTTATCCCATTCTAAAGAGGAGAGAATTAAGGTTTAAAGCAATTGAGCAATTTGTTTAAGATCACATATCTCAAAAGTGGCGCATGCGTGGCACTAACACAGGACTATTTAAATTCAAAAATCCATGTCATTCACAGAAAATACAGAGTATTGAATTATTAAAGCTATTTAGTAGGTATATCTGAGAGATTTTGAGTGGCTTACCCAAGTTTAAGACAAATAGATTACAGTTGAGCCTAGGACCTTCTCTATGCCTAGTTGCTTTTCAGTAATCACAAAATTTGGAGCCAGGTGAGCACAATTCTAAGGACCGCCACACAAATATGGAGTTATCCTCTGACAATTTGGCTGTGAAATCAGAAGCAAGATTAAGGAAGTAAGAAATATACAAGGTAGTTTTAATAAACTTTCTATACACCTAAGCATGGATATAAAACCTAAATGATACTGTTAAAAAAAAGTAAAAAAAAAAAAAAAGGTAACAAAAGAGATATGAAGAAATGGATCCCTACAAAAGTGAGAATGTATGCCTACTCTCCTTCTTACGTTAACATGAGGGAAATTTTATTTTTATTTTTTTAATTTTTAATTTTTTTATAAACATATAACATATTATTAGCCCCAGGAGTACAGGTCTGTGAATCGCCGGGTTTACACACTTCACAGCACTCACCATAGCACATACCCTCCCCAATGTCCATAACCTCACCCCCCTCTCCCTACCCTCCTCCCCCAGGCCACCCAACATGAGCGAAATTTTAAAGAGTGTAAATCATCAACAGCATTAGAACCCACAAGAATAAAAAAAGGTCAAGAAGTATAGAAGGGTTCTCCCTTCTATAACGGAACGGAACTAATAGAATGTGTGTGTGTGTGTACGTGTGTGTGTGTGAGAGAGAGAGAGAGAGAGAGAACTGGCTCATACAATCCTGGAGTCTGCTATGTAGGCCAGCAGACAGAACCTCAAGAAAAGAATGAAAAATCCACCATCACTGTAGAATATTTTTACATACCTCCCTCAATAAATGATAGATTTACCAAAAAAAAGTAAATAAATATATTTAATAGCATAATTAATGTTTCATCTAACAGACACAGAAAACATTCTGTTCTCAAAACTGGAAGCATACATATTTTTCCAACCACACAAGGGGCATTGATGAAAACTGACCACGTGTTACCCCTTTTTTTAAAGGACCAGACAGTAACTATTTTAGGCTTGGTAGGCCATAGAGTCTCTATCACAGGTCTCATCTCAGCCAGGGGAGTAAAAGAACCAACTGACAAGATGTAAAGGAATCAGCATGGCTATATTCCATTACAACTTGACTTACAAAACAGGTGGCATGAAAAACAATTTGTCATAACCTAGTAACAGTCAACATTTTATTCTCTATGACCCAGTGAGTTAACTTTGTAACGAAGACACCCAAATTTCAGAATAAAATTTATTCTGAATAAATATTAATTTTTTGTTCACAAGATTGTCATACAAATAGCATGGAGGGGTGGTGACTAACCCACAGTCATGTGGAGAAAGAGTAAAATTTGCTACATGGAGATTTTCATGGGTTAGGCTGAGAAGAAGGAAACATAATTTGTTTATCCTCATTGCCAGAACTCAGTCAAAGGCCTTGTCTAACTGCAAGAGAATCTAAAATAAGAGAGTCTGGGGATGCCGGTGGCTCAGTCAGTTTAGCCACTCAGGTCATGATCCCAGGGTCCTGGGATCAAGTCCTGTATCGGGCTCCTTCCTCAGTGGGGAGCCTGCTTCTCTCTCTGCCTCTGCCTGCCATTCTGCCTGCTCATGTTCTCTCTCTCTCTCTCTGACAAATAAATAAATAAAAATCTTTTTTAAAAATAAGACAAAATAAGAGAGTCTGTAGTGACAAGAATAACCAAAGAATAGAGATATTGATGAACACTAGCAAATTCTGCTATTCCCAGCAGTCCCATTTCTAGCCATCTACCATGCCTGCCAAACTTTTGCATAAGTGCACTATTATATCTATAATGGCAATTGTTCTTGATGACAAAAACAACTGGAGACATTCCAAATGGCCATCAATAATAGAATAGGACAAATTCATAACGAAGGAGAGAGTAGGAATAATTTTAGAAGCAGGTTGCTTGAAAAGGCAAAAGGAGGGAACAAAGGGTTGGTCTGAGATAGGAACAGGAACTCCTCATGTATCAGAGTAAATGAGTGGAAAAGCAAATGGATTGGCAAATTTCACATTTAGAAGATATCATTCTCACTAGAACGCACCTAATTTCTCTGTGAAATATGAGGCAACCTCATAAGCTAAGATGTAATGAGAAGGGAGTATTGAGAAGACGTGAAACAGTCACCTCTTAGAGTTGGAAACTCAATGTAGTAGGGATGTATAGTAGAATTGTCTGGAAGAACTGAGTGCTCGCTCGAGATTTGCGGTCATAGTTGAAGTGAGTCCAGATGACAGTGCTGTTCCGTATGCTCTGGCCCTATTCAGCTGCTTGAGTGCAAGGAGGGGATGAATGGACAACCGGGCTGAACCAGGGTGGAGTCCGCACGGGCATATGACGAAGGGGAGTGAATAAGAGCGTTGAAGGGGGCGCCTGGGTGGCTCAGTGGGTTAAAGCCTCTGCCTTCAGCTCAGGTCATGATCTCAGGGTCCTTGGATGGAGCCCCGCATCGGGCTCTCTGCTCAGCAGGGAGCCTGCTTCTGCCTCTCTCTCTCTCTGCCTGCCTCTCTGCCTACTTGTGATCTCTGTCTGTCTCTGTCTGTCAATTTTTCCCAAGAAAAATTCTAATTCTATGCCATGCAATCTAAGTTAAAGAGAGAAGAAACTGAAGGGGGTCGCAAATAATGAAAAATGACAGATGGAAAGAAGCCCAGAGGAGAGTAAGATGGGAGGGTAAAAGCTGGTGCCCAGAATATGAATGATTTGAAACTGAGCTTTCAGAAGGGCTGATGTTACTGTTGATGCCAAGGTCTAGAGAATGACCTGGATGGGTATCTGAGGAAGGATGAAGGAAGAGACTGCTGCGTAAGAAAGGTCAAGGAATTGAGAAGGCTGTGTGACAGAGGGATCACCTGTGTCAAGATCTGGCACCAAAATTAATAACAAGAGGAATAACAGAGAGGGAGACAGTAATCCAGGAGCTGAAATCAGAAATGAGTAAAACAGTATGACCTCAGGGGCAGAATATTGCTATCTATCTATCTATCTATCTATCTATATCCGATCAAGGATTCCTATCCAGACTATATAAATAATTCCTATACATCAATTTACCGAAGAAAAATAAGCCAATATAAAAATGAGCAAAGGTGGGTGCCTGGGCTTGGAGGGTTAGGCCTCTGCCTTCGGCTCGGGTCATGATCTCAGGGTCCTGGGATCGAGTCCCGCATCGGGCTCTCTGCTCGGCGGGGAGCCTGCTTCCTCCTCTCTTTCTGCCTGCCTCTCTGCCTGCTTGTGATCTCTCTCTCTCTGTCAAATAAATAAAACAAACTCTTTTAAAAAATGCAACTTTTTAAAAAATGAGCAAAGGCTATGAATAGGTAGTTCACAAAAGAAGAAATTACTTTACTCAATAAACACATGAAAAATGTCCAACAATATTTCTTCCTGGGATCACCTTGCAAATAAGCTATTTGCCTTCATTTCGTCGGCCAGGGGGTCTAAGTCTGGAAGCACCCACAGTCAGAATCCCTGCAAAATGACTTAACTCCTCCTTCTGTTTTACTCAGGAAGACTGGCAGTAATACTATCCAACTACCACTTTTCCTTTTTCACTTGGGGTGCTGAGAAATAGAATTCCTCTGTTCTCCGACAGATATTTTATATATAAACTAAGATGCAAAACTCTTCATAACATAGGAACAGTCCATGACTCAATTCCCTCCCTTAATTCTGACTTATAAATTATTTCTTCAGGAGAGAATGGACTCAGCTTTGTTAGGCCATACTTTCCTAGCGACTGTTATCAAGTCCATGTGTTTACAGATGTAGGAAATATTTTCACATAACAAACAAGGCCTTCTGAGGTAGTATTACATGACGTTTCTAAGCTATAGTGGACCGTTTAAGCAATAAGTGGGAGGCTAACTTTCTTTCCTAATAAAGACAGGACATTTGAAATTCTGGAGGAAGTCTGTCTTAGCTCAGGCTGCTACAACAAAATACCATAGACTGGGTGTCGTAAATAAAGGACATTTATTTCTCACATTTCTGGAAGCTAGGAAGTCCAGTTTCCAGGTACTGGCAGATTTAGTTCTTGGTGAAGCCTCTCTTTGTGGATTACCTAGAAGAATGCCTTTTCACTGTGTCTTCACATGGCTGGGAAAGAGGGAGCTCTGGTATCTTCCTTTTCTTATAAGAGAAGTAATCTCATGATAGAGGCTCTACCCTTCCGACTTCTTCTAAACCTATTAGCCCTCAAAGATACCACCTTTGAGTAATGTCACGTTGGAGGTTAGGACTTTAACATATGAATCAGGGGTAGGGTTCAAAATCCAAGGTGGGTTATGAACCCCATTAAACAGAAATATGGATATGTTAGGGAAGTTTTTCATTTTAGGGGAGAGGGATGTCAGAGGTATCACTGAAAGAGGGACTTGTGGGGCACCTGGGTGGCTCAGTTGGCTAAGTGTCTGCCTTCAGGGCAGGTCATGATCCCAGGGTCCCGGGATTGAGCCTTCTCCCTCCCCCTGGTGCTCCCCCTGCTTATGCTCTCTCTCTCCCCCACCTCTCTCTAATAAATAAATAATCTCAAAAAAAAAAAAAAAGAAAAAGGAATAGAAAGAGGGACTTGTAAGTCTTCAGTATGTAGACAGTCTTTAAAGTCATGTGACTGACTCTATGATCTACAAGAGAGTGAATGCAAATAGAGAAGACAAATGAGGACTGAGCACCTGATACTATGACCCTAAGAGGTCAGAGAGATGCAGAAGAACCAGCACGGGAGATAAGAAGGAGCAACAATTAAGTAAGAGATAAAACATCAGAGCATAGTGTCCTGCCAATCAAGTGAAGAAAGGTGTCAAATGATGTTGATCGGTCCAGTAAGATGAAGACTGAAAATCTAACCATTGGTTTTTAGCAACTGTTGTGATTGGAGACTGCTTGTCATTTATGACCCTGACATGAGCAGTTTTTGTAGAATAGTAAAGGTGAAAAACTGGATGGAGTATATTTAAGAAAGAATAGGAGAGGAACTGGACACTTCAAATGTAAGCAACACTTAAGAGAATTTTCTTCAGGGGCACCTGGGTGGCTCAGTCAGTTCAATGTCTGACTCTTGATTTTAGCTTAAGTCATGACCTTATAGGTCATGAGACTGAGCCCCCTCTCAGGCGCTATGCTCAGCGGGGAGTTTGCTTGAAGTTTCTCTACCTTTGCTCCTCTCCCCTCTTTCACTCTCCCTCTCAAAAAAAAATTTTTTTAAGTGGGTGGCAGGGGGGTGCCTGGGTAGCTCAGTGGGTTAAGCCTCTGCCTTCAGCTCAGGTCATGATCTCAGGGTCCTGGGATCAAGCCCCGCATTGGGCTATCTGCTCGGCAGGGAGCCTGCTTCCCCCACTCCCCCTCTCCTCTCTGCCTACTTGTGATCTCTGTCTGTCAAATAAATATATAAATAAAATCTTTTTAAAAAGAGAGAGAGAGAGCATTTTCTTCAAAGAACAAAGAAAGTATTCAGTGGGGGAAGCAGAAACAAGAGAATGGTTTTTCTTAGGATGGAATAAACAGTAGTGTATTTATATGCTGATTAAAATGATGAATAAGGAAAGAGCTGGGAACTTTGAAGAGCAATGGAGTAGGATTTGGTGTTTCAAGTGGAGTTTGGCTTCAAATAGGACTATGAATAATAAGTACAGAAATGCACAGAAATAAATTAATGCAAAAGCTGGGGGGTAAGAAGATAGACATAGTGGGCTGTGGAAGTTCTAACTGTCACTTGGGAATTGAGGCTCAAGCCAATTTTATTTGAACTCCAAAGGACAAGATGGTCTCAACGGACCTCTTCGTTACTTCATACCTCTGATTGCCATGTTAATGTAAAAATGGCGACATGTGATGATTGTCAAATATCTAAAAAATAAAAGAGAATAAATTGAGGGGTTCTTCCTTAAGAAACCTCTGACAAATGCAAACATGGTTGTCCAGGGTACAAATAAGAAATGCCCATGTTAGCAATTCAGTGAAGGAAAAGAACTTCCTTTCAACTAATGGTGCTTAACAACTGGATAAGTAGGTGGAAAAAAATATGAACTTCAATCCCTACCTCATACCATATACAAAAATTAATTCAAGATGTGTCCTAAATTGGGTGCCTGGGTGGCTCAGTCGGTTAAGCGACTGCCTTTGGCTCAGGTCATGATCTCCGAGTCTGAGGATCGAGTCCCATGTCAGGCTCCCTGTCAATAAGGAGTCTGCTTCTTCCTCTGACCGTCCCCCCTTCTCTTGGGCCCTCTCTCTCTCAAATAAATAAGTAAAATCTTAAAAAAAAAAAAGTGTGTCATAAGTCTAAATATAAACGTCACAATTGTAATATCTACTTTATAGAAAATGTTGGAGAATACCTTAAATTGAATGCAGACAAAGATATCTTAGGACATACAAATCATTAATAATAAAATTGTGATAACTGGATTTCAAAGTTACTAACTTTGTCTAAAGACACCATTAAGAAAATGAAAAGGCAAACCATAAACTGGGAGAAAATAACTATAATACATGTATCTGGCAAACAACTTATACTTGGAATGTATAACAAACTTCTACAAATCAAGAATAAAATGGCAAAATATCTAATTTTTACAATGACCGAAAGGCTTGAATAGACACTGCACAAAAGTTGATATATGAATGGCCAATAAGCACATAAGAAAGTGCCCAACAAAACTAGGGAATTCTAATTAAAGTCACAATGAAATGCACATATTAGAAAGGCTAATTTAATTTAATTTAATTTAATTTAATTTTTTAGAGCAAGAAAGCATGCACAGAGGGACAGATGGAGAGAGAAAGATCCAGAGAGAGAATAGAAAGGCTAAATTTAAAAGAGGCAATGCCATTGTTTGGTGAGGAGATGGAACCGTTGGACACATCATACCTTGCCAATGGGAGTGTAGAACAATACAAGAACTTCGAAAAACTGTAGTTTCTTACAAAGGTGAAACATATTTCTACCCTATAACCTCACAATTCCACTCTTCGATATTTATCCAATGTAAAGGAAAGCATACCTCCCCCCAAAAACTTATACAAGAATATCCATAGCAGCTTTATTTGTAAATACCACAACTGGAAACAGTCCAATGTCCATCGACAGGAAAATGGACTAAAAAAACTACTGAAAAATGCAACAACATGAATGAATCTTAAAAACACTATGTTGATGAAAGAAGCCAGAAACAAAAGAGTATATTCTATATGATTCCATTAATAGGAAATTTAAGAACAAGCAAAGCTAATTTATGATGATAGAAATCAGAACAGTGGTTGCACATTGGGATTGGCAATTGTTTAGAAAGGGGCATCAGGAAACCTTCTGGGGTCATGGAAACGTTCTATATTGTGATCAGGGTGTTGGTTACACAGATGTATATATTTGCTACAATTTGTCAAATTCTACACTTAACGTCTTTTTGTTGCCCTGTATGTAAATTTTATCTCAATAAAAAAAAAAATGTTGAATGTCCACTTGGCTTTTCTCTCTGGTTTCTTTTTTCTCTTGTTTTCATACATTCTGACTATTTTGTAGCCATATATCCAGGAAAACTTGATGTATAGGAGAAAAATGGTGCTCACTCTCAAAAATGCCCTCCTACCACTGGTCACTGTCTCAATATGTTATTTATGTTTCAGTCTGAATTAATAGGCAGAAATAGGTTTTAGGCTCTCTTCATATAATTTTTCCATTGCTCATGTAAAAGATGAAAAACAGAATAGAACTTTCTTCTTTTCCATTAAATGTATATAAACAACAATGGCAGGGGCGAGGACAAGGCCTAAAGGGAGAGGACATAAATATATGCTGGAAGAAAGAGATTTCAGGAGGCAGAGAAAGCATGAGGTACAGTAGACATTGGCAAAGATTCCTCATCCTAAGTTTTCCCACATTAATCTGCATTTATACAGATAAACATTAATTTCTATAAGTGACATAGGCAGATTTAAGGGTTCTCAGCCTAATTTTGGCAGGGGCCCAGAGACAATATTTTCACAACAATGGACAATTTTAAAACTTCTTCACCATCGTACTAGCCATGAGAAGGAGGTGGGGGAATAAGCCATGCTAATCTTTAAATCCGAGTAGGTATACACTTAAAGGTTTGAGAAAAATATGTCACCTGAGAAGTAAAGCCCAGTATATAGGCATGGCCTGTACTCTTACCTCTTTCCAAACCCTCTCAAGATAACAGGCAGATCAAGAGACCCTTCCAAACTGGAGGGCACAGGTGATAGTATTATTCCAAAGTGTAGGAACTCAAGATAGTTATAATTCTCTGAAATTCAAACTGGCATTTCACTGGGCACTGGTTGCCCAATTTAACTTGTTCCATGTAGACCTATTTCTATAACATTTAAGATCATTTAATAATGTTTCATTTCCCTGAATCTTGGAAATGTGGCACTACACAGAGCTATTCTGTAAGAAATATCAGAATATTTATCTTGACCATCCCAAATGGAATGATCCTAAATCATTCAAAGCACTTTATAAATTCAAGATTTTTATTTGTAATTGTTGTTGCTTGCCATGACGATCACTATTGCTTACCGTAACGATCATTCTGGAAATCACTGAGGGCAAGAAATCTCTGCCTAGAAGCTATGTGCCTCAAAGAAAGCAAAGGCCTAAACCTTTGACCCTTTTTCCTTTTGTAAGTCACAGAGATATACCTTAAACAAAAGCATTCATTTTGTTTAAAGCAGGTATTCCAAATACCACACAGGCCACTACTCCTTATTTTTGTGCCCATCACAGACCTTGCTAATCAAACATGGCCTTTTTTTTCCTCTCCTGCCTAAGCATGGCACCAGAATCCTTCTCAGTGTGGCCAACCACCAACCAGTAAAAGTTAGCACATGAATACACACCCATTTGCCATCCCAGGTCTGGACTTTCCCAAATGCTCTCTCTACTTCATGGTGTGTCTGCATCATCTCTTCCCTAAATAAAGCAGACCCAGCAGTAGAGCACCTAGAATTCTGGAGCCTTTAATAGGTAAGGGAAAGTAAGCTCAGAAAGTTTATGTTCTAAAGCCAGGACCACAGTTCAGCTCCCATATCAACACTCTTCACTCTTTCTCCCTATCTCCATGCCTCCTCCAGACACTTCTAAGACTCCTGTTTCTGTGTCATGTATTTACTCTTTACACAAAGGCTTCCCTGCCTCTTGTCATTCCCAACACTTGTCTTCCTTTCATTCCTCTAAAATGCCACATTAGCTTTCCAAGTCCTCTTGAATGCATCTCTTTTGCTCCTTCTTTCTTTGCTCTGTTTCAAGCTCACCTGTACTCTGTGCATAATCCTAATTATCCAAACATCAATCTCTCCCCTGCAATAAAAATCTGCATTAACCCCATCTTTTCTAGTGAGAACTTCAATCAAAATAAGTCTGCTCATGCTTGTCATCATATCCTGCTTAGGTCTTTAAACAGGGCAAACTCTACACTTATTTAAAATAATCAGAGAAAGGCATTGAGTAGATGGGAACATCATGAGGTCATGGCATCCATCCCCTGCCTCACACTACATGATACCCAGACCATGCCATAAGGAGGCTGCTTTGAAGGTAAGGAATAAAAAGACAAACCATCGGCATAATGAGCTATGTGATACATTTCAGCTTAGGTAGGGGGGAATTATCTGCTATTTAGGGAGAACTATATACCACCATAGTAAAGAATGTATTAAAACTAGGAGATCTGCAGAAGTTGTAAGATACAAAATGTATATACTCCATAGTTTCAACAGGAATCCACTTAGTAAGGGATGATACTTTATATAATTCTTTATAAAGGCTGCCTTATCATTACAATTGGACTGCTCAGCAATTAACTTCAACCAGACCTCCTTTCTCCTAGCACCACGCCCCTAGCCCCACCATTGGGCTCTAAGAACTATGAGTGCCAGGAACATGTCTGTTTTGTTCATTATTGTACCTTCACCTAGCATATGCCTGGCAAAGAGTTGACATATAATTAATATTTGTTAGATGAATGAGTATTACTAGTATCACAGTCCCTTAATTGTGTCCAAAATAATGTACCCATTCATTCCCTAAATTGCACTTACACTGTGCTAGGCACTGTATTGCTTCATGGGAACACTGTTGTAACTAGAACTCTGTCCTCAAGGACTTTTCAGTCCAGAGCTAGTGAGAAGCACTGATATTAGTGTGTGATGATTAAAGGACTTGAGAGAATAACGAGATGCCATAAAAAACCTAAGAAGAACACCTAACCCAGCCTGGGCCTCAGAAGGAAGGAGCTTCTAACAGAGACACAAAACAAGATAAGAATTCACCAGAAAAAGAGAAGAAGGTGAGGCAGAAGGAACAGCACAGTACAAGAGCTAGGAGGCAAATATATCCTCATTCACTTTGCAGCAAGCTTCTACTGAGCATGCATTGGCTAATGATGTCATAGATACAACAGCAAAGAAGGCAGGCAGTCCTTGCTTTTATGAAGTTTATCCTGTAGTAGAGGAAAAAGACGAGTAAAAATTACAGTGTGTGCCCCACTGGGGAAAATACGGATGTTCTGGGATGCCCAGAGCTTCTAATCCAGACTTGTGAGGACATGGCAGCATTCCTGTATACAGTTGAGGCACAGAACAAGGGCAGGATTATCCAAGAGAATGGAGTAAAGACTTCGCAAGATGTAGGTTCAGAGGAGGACAGATCACAGAGGATTCCGTAGACTACACTGCATTCACTATGGCTGGAACAAAGCATGGAAGGAAGTGGGAAGTAGGGAAAGACTGTAGACAGGCTTGAGCTAAGTCCATTGTTAAGTCCCCTGGAGCACATGCTAAGGACTCAGACTCTATCGTCTTACACTACTATTCAGAAACTGAACTGTAATCAAAGGGATGGGAGAGTGTAGTGTTTATAAAAAAACAGCAAGTCAAATCTCTGCCTCACCACTCCCGGGCTGTTTATGACACATGGTTCTGGGCGAATCTGTTAATTTCTCCATTTTGTTTTCTCACCCGCAAATTGAAGATGATAGCAATTCTTTTGTAACATCGTCTTGCGCATTAATGGAAATGATCAAGATGACCACTTAGGGTGCCCCTGGGTGGCTCAGTGGGTTGAGCCTCTGCCTTCGGCTCAGGTCATGATCTCAGGGTCCTGGGATCGAGTCCCACATCGGGCTCTCTGCTCAGCAGGGAGCCTGTTTCCCCCTCTCTCTCTCTGCCTGCTGCTCTACCTGCTTGTGCTCTCTCTCTCTCTGTCAAATAAATAAATAAAATTAAAAAAAAAAAAAGACCACTTAGTTTGGTAGACAGACAGTGCTCTTCTCCCTCCTACTTGCTGCTTGTACCAGGACCTCCTGCTTTCTAAGCTTTTCTCAGTGGGTCATTTATCATCTCAACCTTTTCTCTTTCAGTACTCTGGAGAATCTAGTGTCTCCCCAGTGCCTGTCACGACACAGCAGCCACATGGACATGTGCCAGGACTATCGTTAGCCCTAAGATGAGCTCTCATCTATAAAACTGTTGGTGAGGACGGGAGGGAAAATAAAAATCATAGGGTTGTCGAATATGAGTTATGGAGACACTTTCACAGAAGTTTGTACTTCCCCTGCTGCAGCTGAGAAAGAGACAGGAAGTACAATGGCATCTCTTTAGGGGAGTGGGGTCTCTCTCTTCACAGCATCTAGCGTGCCTTTACTGGTCACAAAGCACCAACGTCCTCACCAAGAAAATGGAGCCAGACAAGACACAGCGCTTTCTCTTTAATTATACGGCCCACAGATGGAGCCAGCCAATCCCACTGAAAGAGTGGAAGGGAACAGCCTATACCTCTTCTGTCTGGTAGGATATAGAAGCAGGAAAATGAGGGATATGGAGGCAGACAAAGGTTGACTCTCGCTTAGGTCCCTTCCAACCTGCTCAACCTTGGGCAAGTCGCTGAAACTCTCCAACCCAGGTTCCTTGGCATAAAATATGTTGACCAATAGAAACACCTTGCCAGCTTATGGTGAGAAATAACTGAAATAACCTAAGTATAAGACTTACGCACATTGTAAAACATCACCCAAATAATAGTAGTTACTGCTATTTATAATATTAAGAGGTTGGATTAGAAATTGAGGAGAGAAGGTAAAAAAAAGCTCCGACATGCTATCAAGTGCCATACACAACATAAAATGTAATCAAATGTGCTTGATTATAAAAATAATGCATCAGGAGCACCTGGGTGGCTCAGTGGGTTAAAGCCTCAGTGGGTTAAACCCCCATTGGGCTCTCTGCTCAGTGGGAAGCCTGCTTCCCTGCCCCCCCCACTGCCCACCTCCCCCTGCCTCTCTGCCTACTTGGAATCTCTGTCTGTCAAATAAACAAATAAAATCTTTTTTAAAAAATTTTAAAAAATAAAAATAAATAAAATGCATCAGAAAGACATGTACCCCTGGGGATAAAAATACATTATATGTTTATAAAAAATAAAAAAGTTAATGTAAAAAAATGCATCAGAAAAAAACAAATGAAATTCCACTCACTGTCACCTCATTTTTCCTTCTCTATCTAGGTAGGAAGAAGGCCTTGAAAATGCAAAGGTACCCAAAGCTAGATGTATAAGAGGAAATGTTTCCCAAAAGGAATTTTGTTTTAACTGATTGAAAGAGGAGAACTTTTTAAAATTGTGTAGACTCCCGGGAATAAAATAATATTCAGGTTTTGTTCAGAGAGCACTATAGAAGCAGTGTCTGGTTTTTGTGAAAGTTTTTAATGAGATCTTAAGACACACCCATCACTAATTAGGGCCCAACCACTTACTATCAGCTCTTAGTTAGTTCCTAAGAATAAGTTACCTGCTGAAATCACTCAGCCCAGAATTCTTGCTCCCAGAATGTCTAGGGGAAGGACGAATGCTCTCTCCACTTACAAGTTCTGAAATTATGGCTTCCCTGATCAAGTAAAGAAAACCACATTTCCTTCTCAACTATATAGGCCACATTTCACGGATTGAGAACCACCCACGGAACTTTTCCAGCACAGAAAGGGGAAACAAGTTTTGTTTTCTGTTGGAGTATTGGCACCGTTGAAATCAGATTTGGAACATGCAATCTCAAGAGCCTCTTCATCATTATCTAGAACACAGTTATGGATGCTCTATTAATACATCTTCTGAGGGCCAACACATGGCCAGGATCTAAGTGTGTCAAAATGTGATCTCAACCCTACCAGAAAATGCAGTCAGGAATAACTTTTCAAAATCAATGATCTCCCCATTTCTGCATTCTTTGTTCTGGCCCTGTTGTTAATAGATTTGCCAAAACACGGATGATCCTTTCCATATTTTCAAGGCAAATATAGAAATAAAAATTGAGATGAGCCTGGGGCTAATAATATATGTTAATTAAAAAATTAAAAATTTTATGGGGCGCCTGGGTGGCTCAGTGGTTTAAGCCGCTGCCTTCGGCTCAGGTCATGATCTCAGGGTCCTGGGATCGAGTCCCGCATCGGGCTCTCTGCTCGGCAGGGAGCCTGCTTCCTCCTCTCTCTCTCTGCCTGCTTCTCTGCCTACTTGTGATCTCTGTCTGTCAAATAAAAATCTTTAAAAAAAATTAAAATTTTTTTTTAAAATTGAGAAGAGAACTTGCTTTAAAAGGAAAAGAAGAGGGGCTCCTGGGTGGCTCAGTGGGTTAAAGCCTCTGCCTTCAGCTCAGGTCATGGTCCCAGGGTCCTGGGATCAACTCCCACATCAGGTTCTCTGCTCAGCGGGAAGCCTGCTTCCTCCTCTCTCTCTCTCTCTCTCTCTTTGCCTCTCCACCTACTTGAGATCTCTGTCTCAAATAAATAAATAAAATCTTAAAAAAAAAAAAAAGGAAAGAAGATACCCTTATTTGCAAACTCACTCCTGTCCACTCAATGTCTTTTCAATTTCTCTCACTGTCTTTTGATCTTTCAACCAATAGGATTCCATCTCTTGTTTCCAACTCAATTCTTCTCCCCACAGCCACCACCTCTCCCTGACCAGGCACACCAATACTCCTGAGACAGAGAACTCGGGTCTACCCTTGCCCCCTATCACTCAATTCTCAGCCCCACCTTTAACTTGCCTAGGTAACTTTACTTACCTCTATCAGGCAGGTCCCACCTTAAAACCAAATTCTGCTCAGATAGATCAACTCAGTGGTATGTTGGAGCCCACGTAAACTGACTCAGCAAGAGTTGATTGATTAAGTCTTAGGAATTTACAAGCTGGCTGTTAAATAGTCATTATTGAAAATCAAATTAACTTACAGTTTTTTGAATTATAGTAAAACAAAGGCAATAAATATTCAAAATGCATGCCTTCCTTGTTAAATTCTTACATTTTACTATTATATACAAACTTAAAATTATTTCATCTGTTGCATCAGTATGGTGGAACAATTTAGCTAGCATCTTTTTTCAATTCGGTGTTCAGTGGCATCCTGTTGGGCCATGATGGGCATATACACCCTACAGAAATTGGAAGATGTTCTAAGTTTTTTAAAATTTTTCTTCCAGAAACCCAGTTGTTAAACATTCACCTGCAGAGCACTGCTTCAACTGAAGGTTGAAGTAAAGAATCTGTTTGGGTTAAGGAAACCAACTAGGGATATTGAGACCTCCTAAGACTAGCAGCAGAAGGAAACACTACCTCTCTTAGACCTGAAGGAGAAAAGTAAGGGAATAATCAGAGCAATTACCAGAGAGGATGGCCTGCCTGGGCAGAAGCTGGAGTCCTAGAGGGACCAGCTACTGACAGAGAACAGCAAGGAAGCAGAGAGGACACACGTAGTAAACACCTCTCTCTCTACTCCCCACTTCTGACCATATGCCACTAATTTGAACCATCAAGAATCCAGCCATCTCAGAAGCCTGGGCCCAGCAATCCACAGATATCCTACGTTAGGTTCACCAGAAAGGTTCTAGAGCCAAGATGATCCTTCAAGCTTCTCTCAAATTGGGAGCATGGGGGAGGGGGAGCAGTGAGGTGGGAGAGGTAATGATCAGTGACTGGACATAGGCTGCTCCTGGAAGGAGGAGGTGTGACCTTAGGGGAGGCAGTTTTCTTCAGGAGATGTAATCCCCAAAGAGGGCTGACACCTGCGGATGTCTTCCGGCCTCAAGGGAATGAGTCTTGCATTCCTGAAATGGGTGGCATACTAGAGTATCCATCATGACAGGGGTCAGCTTTCTAGGCAAAGAAGAGAGGACAATGGATCTGGGAGCAGTGGAAAGAGGAATGAGTAATAACCACACATGACTCTTCAAAACCCAGCGTGTGAATCAGCCCCTCTCAGAAGCAGTGTCTGTCTCTCCTGCTCCATGTAGCTCCGTAATCCTTACACAAAAATTTATCAGGTCTCCCAGCAGACAATATGAAACCAGTCTGCTTACTAGTCTACCTCTTGTGAGCTCTGTGGCCACAGGGATTGTACCTTCTCTATCCTGATTCCCATTCTGATGTTAGTTCCAACCCAGAACTCCATAGATCCTCAGTAAAATTACTTTTTAAATGGTAAGCAATTAATAAAGCTTAACAGGCCCATCCTTCATAATAAGAGATATCTCAGATGAAAGAAAATAAAAAGCTATCCAGGGGAGGAGAAACCACACTTCTTTGTGAGAAAAAAAATTATCCTTATGACAACACTCTATGGCATATTGCTGTCCACATCATCATTGCTGATATGTCCCTGGAAGGTCTCCAATTAGTTAGCAAGTCTGATTTGTATCTTCAGCCATCAACTGATTGAGTCATCAAGGTATATGGTGGGTGGGCAGAGGGAGGGAATAAATTCAGTGGAAATAATTACAGCTTTAGGATGAAATGGGGTGGGAAGGAGGGAAAGTCAAGCATGGACAGTGCTGTAATGTGGAACCCACATGACAAAGATGAGTCTGAGTCCAGGCATCAGATTGCCAAAGGTTTCTTCTGAGTTTCTCCTCCAAGGAGACAGATAAGAAACAAGACATTCAAGTAGCTGGCAGGGTAGCCTGCAAGTGTCTCTCTCTTATCCAGTTGGCTTGTTAACTCTGGCACCATCAGAACATGTGTGCCATCATGGTCAGCTTTGTGTCACCGTGTCTTCCATCACCTCTGGAGCATGAATGATGCTTTTCTTCCTTCTTTCTTTTTCTTTCCTTTTTCTTTCCTTCCTTCCTTCCTTCCTTTTACTTTTCTTGGCCTAATGTGAGCTAGAACACTGTTCTCCCCTATAGTCTCATATTTGGAAAAAAAAAAAAACACAACATTCAGCAGGCTTTTGGCACTACTTAAGGTTCTAGGGAATTAAATTGACTATTCCAGGCAACAATGGAATCTATTTTTTAAGATTATTTATTTATTTATTTATTTATTTGTCAGAGAGTGGGTGAGCAAGTGCACGAGAAGGAGGAGCAGCAGCCAGAGGGAGAAGCAGGTGCCCTGCACAGCAAGGAGCCAGATGCAGGACTCCGTCCCAGGGCCCTGGGATCATGACCTGAGCCGAAGGCAGACACCCAACCAACTGAGCCACCCAGGTGTCCCAACAATGGAATCCATTAAGTTACTTGGAACCTATATTTGCAAGGAAAGAAAGGCATCAGAAGAAGTAGAAGAAAACTGAAAATTTGAATTGATTGGTGAGATGAATAGAGAATAGGTGAAATAGAAAAACCCATGTTGAAGAGTGTTTCCTACATATGTGTGATTCATTTGTGAAAATAATGGATTTTATTATGCTACCTTACATGTCATTTAATCTTCATGACAACCCTGAGAAGTAAAACCATTCTTATCAACATTTTACAGATTAAAAAACAGAATCTTTGAGAAGCCAAGGGATTTGTCCAAGGTAAGGAGGCTCAAATCCATGTTTGCTCTGACTTAGAGTCATTTAGGTAAGAAAATGAGAGGACAATTACGATAACTGGGAGCATATGGTGGTACATGCTTCCATGACTAGCATTGAAGTCCGAGAGGACTTAGGTGAGAGGTGTACCACCTAAACCAAAAAGACTGTCATTGTCGGGAATAAACATCTCCTCCCCCACCCAAACAGGTTAAGGGAAAATTTTTAATAAAAACAAAAAACACCCTGAAGTCCTTGGCTTGATGGGTCTTGGTTTTAATGGTAGTTATGAGAAACCCAGAGAGGAGGACACAGGGACAATAATCACCACATAGTTAAGTTTGATGAGACACTGATTTTCCATCCTCATGTCTCCATAAAGAAAGAACTCTGCCCCTTTTCCCATTAGGACAACCCCAATCCCTGCAGGAGAGATGCTTCCCTCCCCAGTGTTTCCTGATCAGAGGTTGGATATTTCTTGGGGCATGGTGGGATAACACTGCTTAGAAATATCATTGCCCACCCCTTTCCTCTTTCACCACCTGTTCTCAGATTGAGCACTTCGGAAAGATACTTCTAGAACATAATGAGGATTTTAAGAGGCAATATATAATGCAAAAAATCCAAAGGAACTTCTAAGCAACATAGCTCAATATCACCCTGGGACGGCAGTAAATCGACCAATTATTTTTAATATATAATAGCTAATAATATTGTACAGTTACATGCAACAGACACTATGCTAAATATATTACAGACACAATCGTATTGAATTCCCACAACAGTCCTATTTATGGAGAAGGTGCCCAAGATTACATAGCTGTGAGGAACAAGAAACAACTCTAACTTTGAAGCCCATATTCATGATCAGTAAATTGTATGGTTCCCTGGAAGCTAAGAGAAGATCTAGAAGCCGGAAAAGTAGAAGATAATAATGACCACACAAACAGGACATGGCAATTAAAAAGTGAGTTTTCAGCCCATATAGTAAAAGACTTGTGTGCCCCTAAAATGTTAAAGTCAATTGTTTTCTTTTTTTTTTAATATTGTTTTTATTTCTTTTCAGCGTAACAGAATTCATAGTTTTACACCATACCCAGTGCTCCATGCAATGCGTGCCCTCCATAATACCCACCACCTGGCTCCCCCAACCTCCCACCCTCCGCCCCTTCAAAACCCTCAGGTTATTTTTCAGAGTCCATAGTCTCTCATGTTTCATCTCCCCCCCAATTTCCCTCAACTCCCTTCTCCTCTCCATCTCCCCATGTCAATTGTTTTCTTTAACACAGCTGCGTCATGCTGGTCAATAGACTAGTACATCAGAGAACATTTAAAACAAAAATCCCTTCCAACTTTGGAACATGGATTTGCCACTGGAAATTCCAAATGATGTTGGTCTTTGGTTAACTCCAAGAAAGGTTTGAGCCTACAGGAACTCTAACACCCAATAAAGGGAAGTAGCCTAGAGACATTACAACAGAAGTCAAATAGGATGAGAGCTTTGCCTTGGATAACCTAAAAGTGAGTGAACCACATGTAGTTTAAAGTAAAGCTAAAAACAGAAAACCTCACACTTTGGCATTTGTAAAGAAGCACATGGTAACTCAATGTTTTCACATTATATCCAAACTCAAAGTACCAGAAGCCATCTCATAGTCACAATGTCAAGGTGAAAACAGTGCATTGATCTGGACTGTGCACATTGTTTTAGGTTTTCAATGCCTTATAATAAATAATCAAAATGATTCACCATTGCTAATATTCTGACACTGATGAAAAAGTAATACATCTACAACCTGTAATAGATCTGTGGGAATGCTCCTGTCACACAGGAAAATTTATGGACAAGTATAAATCCCAAACATAATTTACTATATAAGCTCAGTATATGCATCAGTATAGGAGAAAATATATATTATTAATGATATTCTTTTGAGTCAAAGAGCAACGAGCACTTTGTCCTCAGAAACAAATCGATAAAATGTTAGCACTTAACAGCTTCAGTTCAGAAGCTCACTTTGGTACTTTTTATTTTTAAACAATCAAACCAGCATTTTGGGTTTAATGAACCTAAATCCAGACTCCTCCTCTAAAACCAAACAGTTTACCTACAGCCAAAGCAAACTCTTTATTTAAAAGAACACAGTAAATTTGCTAAGACCTTCTTTTTAAACCAAATCTAACACACCCTCTGAGTTTTCTCAAGAATTCCAGCATATAAGCTATAAAACGGAACCATTTTAAGAGCTGCTTCTTTTGTATGGGATGGTAATGACATCCTCTCCTTGCAGAATCTCACCACACACAATTTCAAAGGCAGGAAGGAAAAGGGAATACCTGAACAGCTAATTACAGAGCTGGATAGATACATGATAAAGCATTAGAATAAATGAGATAGATAAATTATCAGAGAGCTGAGCTGAAGACTGAGGAACCATATTTAGTACACTAATCCCAAGTGTTTATTTTGCATTCTTCTGGCCTTTAAAGATGACAAGTTGTGATCAATCACTTCCCTTGTAGGCTGGCTGCTTTCCTGCCCTAGCATTTAATTTTTGTTTGATGTTCTTCACTTTGTGTCAATGTATGAACTACGGTTAAAATATTGAGCAGTGATTAAAATAATTCATCCATCTGCTTATAATTAAAGACCAAGTTAAATGTAATGACAACTTTATCTAGCAAGCTAGTTATCATCTAAAAGGGAGGTTGGCCCCTCAACAATTTCTCCAGCAGATGAATATTCTAGTTAGGAGTAGTTCAAAATTTGTCCTTCAAAGAATGGAGATTTTTAATCAGTGATGTCACCGGATAAGTGAAATGGGAGGAAATATAGAAATGTCTTTCTTTTCTGTACTAGAACAAATCAAATATTTTGGGGACTAGCTCAAGATGAGAAGAAAAATCGCTTTTGAATTAATACCTTAAATTAGTCACAAAGAGGAGAAGCTAGTGGGGAGAAAAAAAAGCAAGTACTGTAATTTAATTAAAAAAAAAAGAATGAGACCAGGTTTATGGTGAGGTAATTGCTGAATACAAAGCTATTTTAGAATGAAGAACAAATCTCTCAGAGTGCTTTTTAACTTACTGCCTTCCAAGAGTAAACAGAACATTCTAGTTACACTTTTAAATAAATTTTTTAAACACAAAATTTGGGAGGGGTGGTGAAACTAAAATATTCACTCATATCTCCCACTACCCTGAAAACAAATAAAATTACTGGTTCATATTTTATTTAATTTTCTCAACTAGATATATATATATACATGAATCTATTATAAAATTAGAGCCACATTATCACATACCATTTTGAAAACTGTTTTTTTCATATAGTAGTACATTATGCACACTTTCAATATATTTAAAGGATTTTAAAAACCAAGTCAGCAATTTTATATTCAATAGAATATGAAAACCAAAATCTGATCTCAAATGCCCTTTGGTCATTCTCTGATAAGCACAGTTTGCCTAGCTATAGAAAGAGCAAAATTAAAATGTCATAAAAATATATCTAGAATATTTTGACTTTTTTTCATAATCATAATTGACCATCATAAACTTAATAGATTGTACACCAGTAAATGGCTCATAAATAGCCTCATTCAAAGGACTTCGCCAAGTCATTTGAACAAACTGTTTTAGATTTTAAATTCCTTTTCTATTTTAGATGATGCTCGAAAGCACATCTTCTGGTGACCAGGAAATCCAAACTTGGGAAACCCACTAGGAAATAATCTAGTTTAATTCATGAAAGGAATTAATATAAGGGTATTTTATCCAGAAAAGTAAAAGCTAAAAGTACTTAGTATAAAATAATTATGGTGAGGGGCACCTGGGTGGCTCGGTGGGTTAAGCCCCTGCCTTCAGCTCAGGTCATGATCCCAGGGTCCTGGGATCAAGCCCCGCGTTGGACTCTCTGCTCACTGGGGAGCCTGCTTCACCACCTCTCTCTTGGCCTGCCTCTCTGCCTACTTGTGATCTCTGTACATCAAATAAATAAATAAATCTTATGAAAAAATATAAATAAATAAATAAAATAATTATGGTGAAATCAAGTCTTATGTACTATATCTGTGTCAAATGTGACAGATAATTAAGAAATGGTTATTGATTATTAAAATCTGCTTTATGGGGCATTTGAGAGGCTCAGGAGGTTAAGCATCTGACTTTTGATTTTGGCTCAGGTCCTGATCTTGGGGTCATGAGATCAAGCTCCACATCAGGCTCCATGCTCAGCATGGAGTCTGCTTAAGACTTTCCCTCTCCCTCTGCCCCTCCCCACTGTGCATGCTCACTCTGTTTCAAAATAAATAAATAAATCCTTTTTAAAAAAACTGCCTTATTTTTGCTTCCAGGTATTTTCTGTTATGTATTGAGGCTAACATAAGGTATTTCAAAGGACTTAGAAATAATTGGTCTTTTTTGGAGATAAATATAAGAACAGCATACCATGAAATAGTTCATAGATATATCAAGTTACCAACAGGCTTGACTATAAGCAGGTAGACACATTTAAACATTCAAAAAGTGAAGGAATGTGTCCATCGATGTAGGGACTGATTGAAACTGGAAAGTTTATTGACAGCACCCAGCAAAGCACAGTCCAGGAAAGAAGAAGGCCACTGGAGTTTGGTATCTTTCTAACCCTAATGGTCAAGTTGCTCCTGGGGTAGAAATGGATGCAGCATGAAGCCAACAGACTTGGTTATATCTGGCCCTACTGGTAAGGCTAGTTGTATTATACACTGGAGGCATAAGATCAAATTGGCCCACTGCTATCAATCATTTGTTCTTCTAGTCGCCCTTGTTCTGATGACCTACTTCCCAGACAACCTTCCAATTCCCAAGTCAGTCAGTTACAGAGAAAGAGCGGAAACTGACCCTGTGAATGTGAGCATTTCTGGTCACTGCAGTGATTTCCTACAGGAAATTAACAAGGGAAGGAGATTCATAGCTTGATGATAGAGAAAAAATGAGCCGGTCATAAATCTCCATTGTCCTGGTCCATATGACAGCTCTATTTCTCACTGTAGATAAATAAATTATCATTCTCAGCTTCATGAGTTTTTAGTAATGAAGAGTCAATGTCTTAAAGCCTTATGTTCTCTGAATAGATAGGATATCAGGTCATTCAGAAGCCTAGGCAGCCACCCCTAGGAGGCATGCGATCTCACTTCATTATCTCTCACCTAATATCAACACATATAAATGCACATGGAGACCAACTGCAGTGATGAAATGAGCTTTTTAAGAAGATACAACCAGGACCAGAATCAATACTTTTTTTTTTTTAACAAAGCATTACTTTTATTTTTTAATTTTTTTTAACAAATAATGTATTATTTGCCCCAGGGGTATACAGTTCAGTGAATCATCAGGCTTACACATTTCACAGCACTCACCATAGCCCATACCTTCCCCAATGTCCATAACCCAGTCACCCTATCCCTACCTCCTCACCCCTCGGCAACCCTCAGTTTGTTTCCTGAGATTAAGAGTCTCTTATGGTTTGTCTCCCTCCCGATCCTATCCTGTTTCATTTTTTCCCTCCCTACTTCTCAGACCCCCGCCATGCCTCTCAAATTCCTCATATTAGAATTGATCATATGATATAAGAGATCATATGATAAATGTCTTTCTCCGACTGACTTATTTTGCCTAGCATAATACCCTCTAGTTCAATCCACATCATTGCAAATGGCAAGATTTTGTTTTTCTGGAGGCTGCATAGTATTCCATTGTATATATATATACATACCACATCTTCTTTGTCCATTCATCTGCTCATGGACATCTAGGTTCTTTCCATCGTTTGGCTATTGTGGACATTGCTGCTATAAACATTCAGGTGTACATGGAATCACTACATTTGTATCTTTAGGATAAATACCCAGTAGTGCAACTGCTGTGTCATAGGGTAGTTCTATTTTCAACTTTTTGAGGAACCTCCATGCTGTTTTCCAGAGTGGCTGCACCAGCTTGCATTCCCACCAACAGTGTAGGAGGGTTCCCCTTTCTCCGCATCCTCGCCAGCATCTGTCATTTCCTGACTTGTTAATTTTAGCCATTCTGACTGGTGTGAGGTGGTATCTCATTGTGGTTTTGATTTGTATTTCCCTGATGCCGAGTGACGTGGAGCACTTTTTCATGCACCTGTTGTCCATTTGGATGTCTTTTTGAAGAAATGGGTCCTCTGCCCATTTCTTGATTGGATTATTTGTTCTTTGGGTGTTGATTTGATAAGTTCTTTATAGATGTTGGATTCTAGCCCTTTATCTGATATATCATTTGCAAATATCTTCTCCCATTCTGTCAGTTGTCCTTTGGTTTTGTTGACTGTTTCCTTTGCTGTGCAAAAGCTTTTTATCTTGATGAAGTCCCAATAGTTCATTTTTGCCCTTGCTTCCCTTGCCTTTGGCAATGTTTCTAGGAAGAAGATGCTGCAGCTGAGGTCGAAGAGCTGGCTGCCTGTGTTCTCCCCAAGGATTCTGATGGATTCCTGTCTCACATTGAGGTCTTTCCTCCATTCTGAGTCTATTTTTGTGTGTGCTGCAAGGAAATGGTCCAGTTTCATTCTTCTGCATGTGGCTGTCCAATTTTCCCAATACCATATATTGAAGAAACTTTTTTCCTTTGGACATTCTTTCCTGCTTTGTCAAAGATTATTTGACCATAGAGTTGAGGGTCCATTTCCAGGCTCTCTCAGAATCTGAACATTTTAAGAGGCCTCCAGCATTAAAATTGGAACTTTTTTTTCCTGTCATACACAAAGTATTTTCTCTTCCAGTTACATGATGGACAGATAAAATTGAATTCATGAATAAATTTTATGTTTTGGATTTTGTAAACTCCCAATATGTACTGGCACTGAGAGGACCAGCAAGTTTCCAGTACTTGCAGGTAAAAGTTCGTACCTGACTCCCAGGGAAGAATTCAGGGTTCCATGCAGAAGTTGAAATTTCCCCGAGAAGCTAGATGTCTGCTGGCTGCAGAGACCCTGAGGGAGAGTTGCCCAGTTACATGGAGGAAACGGGACACACACCAAACTGGACCATGCTAAATGTTAAGTCAGCCCTGAGGACCTTGTTAGGAACAGGTCAAGGACACTCCATGGGTGTGCAGAGGCCTGAATCCAAGACAAAGACCACAATCACTCTGCAAGTTTCTACCGCTAAAAAGCAACAAAGCTGCAGTCACACAGGATGCTCTGGGCACACTTTGAGGAGAAAGATCATAGAATAAGTTGAGTTGGTGAAAATACCATTTTGCTGCCCTCATACTGTCTTTGTCCACACCCCAAATACTAAGTTCCAGTGTGAATTCAGTGAGTTTCAAGGGCTCATGATCCCCTGAGGGGATCATAGCTTTGGGATATCTACCAACATTTCCCCCTTCTGTCTACCAACACTTACCCCCCGCAGGCTTCGTGCTTCAATCTGAGACCATGAATGTTCTTACACTGTATGTTTTACGGCAGGATTAGAACTTAAACCGGTATCTCCAATATGGAACTCTAGGGAAAGAAGGTCAGCAGCTTACTAGAGTAGAATTTGATGAGGGATAAAGAAAAGACTTCCTGTCAGTTGAGGACCTGAGGGAAAGGGAATTGCTCTCTCAAGGAGGAGTAGGGAGTGGTCCCTAAAATCACCAGACACCGGCTTCTCCTTCACAATGCTGTGAAAAGCATCCTACTTAACAATCTGATTCCATGTTCCAAAATAGCTTGTGACAGAAGCTACAGTAGTTCATTATTTTTTTTTCTGCTGGTTAAGGCTGAAGCATAATGACATTCAATAATAATAGTAATCTTCCCTGATTGCACAATGAAGTATTTTGTCCCTGTTCTTCATGTAGTGGAATGAAATGCTACAATATTTTGGAATGGTTTCAGTTCATCATAATTATTGTTCACCCTAAGGACTTGGAGAGGTGCAGGTGACAAGATCAAACTTGTTTTCACTTAGACTCAGCCAGGTTTAAGCCAAAGTCCCCAAAGATGAAAGGCTAATGCCTCAATGCCTTGTTCACTTTCAAAGACCAATAGATGTTTAATCATTTTTTTAATGTAAAAGCAACGTATAAAAGGAAATAATTTTAAATTATGAGCAATGTGAGAAATACACATCAAAGAGGAGGCACTTTTTTTGCCCGAAACAATCATTTCAACAAGAAGCACAAAAGTATTAAGTCAACAGAAAAGTGGATCTTCCCCATCAGTTTTCGATGTAATAGATTTTGTCTCCTTTCCTACCTCAACAATGTTAACTCCATTTCCCCAAATGCCCACCAATAACAGCAACTAAATTAGAAGTTTTAAAATGGATAATAAATCTTAACCCAACATAAGCCCTGTTTTAAGTGGGTTTTTAATGACAGTGTGCTCTGTATTTCTGATAACACTAAACTGAAGTTTGGCTAATGTCCAGAATGGAGAGAAACAATGGGCACATGCATGCATTATACTTCTGTTGATATTCCCATCCCAAAGCTATGATTTAAGTAGGGGGTTCTACCTTAATCACAGACACTTAATAATTGAAAGTTGCTTCCATTTCTCAAGTAAGTTTGAATCTCTTGGGTTTGGCAGAAAGTCAAGCTTACCAAGTATTTTCATATAGAACCACCCCAAATCCTGCAAAAGGTATAATTAGATGATCAAATAATGGTGTATGAGAATATCTGAGCAATTTGTTGGCTAGTTGATAGTCCTTCAGTTACAATATAGATTTTAGGTGATATACATTTCATGGTTAGTACACGAACTATTGCACTACAGCATGTAACGTTAATGGTTTGAAAGATAGGGTCACCTGGCTGGCTCAGTCAGTGAGGCTTGTGACTCTTGACCTCAGGGTTGTGAGTTCAAGCCTCATGATGAGTACAGAGATTACACAGAAATAAAATCTTAAAAAAAAAAAAAAAGAGTTTGGGGGCGCCTGGGTGGCTCAGTGGGTTAAGCCTCTGCCTTTGGCTCAGGTCATGATCTCAGGCTCCTGGGATCGAGCCCCGCATCGGGCTCTCTGCTCAGCAGGGAGTCTGCTTCTCCCCCTCTCTCTCTCTGCCTGCCTCTCTGCCTACTTGTGATCTCTGTCAAATAAGTAAATAAAAAAAATCTTTAAAAAAAATAAAAAAGAGTTTGAAAGATAATAAAGATTGCATACCCTTATATTCTTTCATCACTAAAAAAGCTATAATGCTAAAAAAAATCTCAAAAAAAAAAAATCTCAACAAGCTGCCCTCATTATTGTTTCCTATCTCTTCCAAAATTAAGCTGACTAGTATTAGATAGGTTTGGGTAAGTTTTCAGATAAGCATCTAGATCTGAGTCTCTGAACTTAACAACTTCAACCATTTTTATGAGCCTGTCAGTAGAATCAGATAACCCAATAAGATATGGCTTCGTGATGCCTAAACACAAGATATATAGATACGGAAAATGGGGGCTGGGGGCACGAGGAGAGGGGTCACCAAGAGATGATATAGATCACAGCAGAAACTGATCTAGGAGGTATAACTGGAAAGCTGAAGATGGTTTATATTTTTAAAGACTGGATGATTAGAAACAGAGGGTAAATTGTATTTACACATTTATTTAGGATAGCATTTCCTGAATAATGTAAATTTTACATTCAAGTT
Organism: Mellivora capensis; assembly: GCA_004024625.1. Lineage (NCBI taxonomy): Eukaryota > Metazoa > Chordata > Mammalia > Carnivora > Mustelidae > Mellivora > Mellivora capensis. The sequence continues at coordinate 61,290 of PISX010007370.1, forward strand.
TGAAAGGCAGGTATATAAGGAGGCTTTTGAATCTCAAGAAGAGACTTAAAAGTCTCTTTTGGCCCAGTCATAGAATCAAAGCAACACTGTACTAGATTATTCCCTCAGCCAAAGCCAGCGAACCTGGCCTGTGCCATTATAAAGCCCAGACTAAAATCAGCCAATTCAGATGCACATGTCATGCACTGACGGCTATTCTCAAGAGATCCAAGATGGCCAGGGGAGCATCCCTGAGACCTCCCACAGTGCTGGCTCCCACATAACGTGGGCAGTCACATGGAGTCACACGTGCTCTATCATTACCATCCTGAAATCCATCTTTGCCTCTGGACTTGTAAGTGAAATCTGATCTGGTAAGACAATGGAGCACACGTGTGAGAAGAAGAAACAGGGGAGGCAGCAGTGCAAGCACACACAGGGCCAAGCCCATGGGGACAGGAGCCATAGGGTGCCATGCCCTTGGCCTGGCCTCCTGGGACTCACAAGCACATGCCCAGGGCAGTCTGTAATCCTGCAGACCTCAAGGGGGAAGCTGGACTGAAACCCGGACCCAGACTGGTGTCAACATCAGCAGCAGAATCATTGGTGGCAGAAGTCATGAGCGGAGACAGAGGAGGCACTCTGCATGGAGCAGCACTGGGACCTTGGTGGAAGCCCAGTTCACAGTTCACCCTCAGAGCCCAACCCTGATGCAAAGGTCCTGGTGCAAAGGGTTAGGATGCAACGGCCAGATGTGGTCAACAAACAATTACAAAAAAGTACACATAGACGTTACACCAGAAGGTACATCAGGGAGTTGTAGATTCAATAGACACCGCTAATTTTGAAAATTACTGCAACATTGCAAAACAAAAATCCACAACATTAGAAATAGAAATTAAACATAAAGATGGCCACCTTTAATGAAAAGAACACTACTCTCACATGAAGCTTCAGACCACAAATTTTTCATACGGAGGACAACTTCCTAATCTTTTTCATAAAATTCTAGATGCCTCTTCCCTGGCTGGACCTCTTCCCTGAGCTTGAAGCTCAGCCGCCAACATGAACAACACAGTAACCACTGGGACCAGGAAGTTCATGACCAACCAACTACTTAAACAGAAACCAATCGTCATTGATGTTCTTCAACCCAGAAAGGCAACAGTACCTAAGACAGAAATTTGGAAAAAAAAAAACTAGCCAAAATGTACAAGACCATGCCAGATGTCATCCTTGTATTTGAATTCAGAACCCATTTAGGTGATGGCAAGACAACTGGCTTTGGCATGATTTATGATTCCTTGGATTATGGAAAAAACGAAAAATGAACCCAAATACAGACATGCAGAGCAGGGCCTACACAAAAAGAAAAAACCTCAAGAAAACAGCAAATGGAATGCAAGAACAGAAAAAGGAAAGTCAGAGAGACTACAAGAGCCGATGTCGGGCCTGGCAAAAAGTGAGCTGGAGGTTGGGCAACAGAAGGAGTAAAGATTCTGCAGTGACTTTATCTGTGGGGATGGTGCAAATTTTTCATGAGAGGGTTAACAAACGAAGAACTTCTAAAATAAGTAAAGAAATTGTAGATGCAGTGATAGAATGGATAAAAAGGCATTTTGAAGTATAAAACAAATCACTCAGCTGGTTTCTTGTACAGCTGGAAGTTCAGGAAATAGCAGAGGAACCATTAAAATTCCATTGTATAAATTTTCATCTAAAGTTAAACTGATTTGTACAATGGGTTAGATCTATTAAGAAAAATTGTTTTTTAAGAATCACCACCTAAAGATGTACAGAAATTTATACTTCAAAATGCTTTATCAGAAGTTATCCTGATGTTGTCATAGCACTTTTTTTTAAAGGTTTTACTAATTTATTTGACAGAGAGACAGTGAGAGGGGGAACACAAGCAGGGGGGGTGGAAGAGGGAGAAGCAGGCTTCCCACTGAGCAGGGAGCCCCATACAAGGCTCAATCCCAGGACCCTGGGATCATGGCCTGAGCTGAAGGTGGACGCTTAACAACTGAGCCACCCAGACAGCCCTTGTCACAGCATTAAATATGCTTAACAGGTCCCACAAAATATCCTTTTCAAAAATTATTTGCAATCTTGCATTTGCTAACAGTAACCAATGTTCCTTTCAATTAATTGTATCAATTGAAAATCAAAATTTAGAAGTATAAATTTTGATGATTCAAATGAATTTTCAGTAAAGTTAGAAAAATGTTATGTTCAGTAAGAATGTCACATTAATAAAGTCCTATTATTTATTGCATTACATAAAAGTATGACACCTGTATTAGTTTTCTAGGGCTGCCATGAAAAATTACCCTGGGCATGGTCTGTTGGCATTTTGCATTTAAGCTTCTTTACTCAATTCAAGAAGTCTCACCACTCCTCCAGATTCATACTGTGAATTTGGTGCCTGCCTCCACTTATATCTTGAGGCATTTTTAGTGCCTAACCCAATGCCAGCAAGTGGAAATAAGCTACCAAAATTCTCTTAGTCCATATGAGATATGGTTCAAGATAATAACAGCTAACAGAGATGTTCCCAGAATACAGGACTAGAAATCCTGGAGGACAAGGAACAAGCAGAATCTTTTCAGAAGGAATCATGGCCAACCTTATTGGCTGATCAAGGAAATCACTCCAATGCCAGAGCAGGAATTCATACAATTCCTGAAAAGCAGGTAAGAATATATGCAATGTACCAGTGGTCACTTGATTGTTTCCCACCCTTCCCTTTTCTGGGAGTTTTTTTAAACCATAACTACAGTGTTCTCTCTACATTACTATCTCTACACTGGTTGCATTGAGATGGATATCTCATCGTTAACTATAGGTCTCCAAATCATAAGAAAATGGACATGGGTCTGATGTAGAACACCGTGTGTCAATTAGAGAACAAGAATTCAGAGTATGATACAGTCACAGGAACAGATTTCGTATGGTTTTCCTACAGGAATGGGTTAAGTTCATTTTGTGTAGCTGGGCATAAACAGATGTTGGGTAACCAGAGAGGTAAACTACAGTGAGAACCTCTTGGTTGCCCACCCAAATCCTAAACTCTCTTTTCTTTGGAGTTTCATGTGATTTGGGGTAAGTTCATTCTGCACATAGAGCTGGGTGTGGAGGGCCTGTTCTAACCTAAGCCAGTTAAAATTTTCCACCTCCCTAGTCAGAGGACTTAGTTGACTAAGTAGAGTGGATTTCAGGATGTTCTCAGGGAATTCTAGGACACAGACACCCCTCCCTTCCTCTAAATGGCATGGTTTTGAGATATGAAGCTTAAAACCACTGAAACTATTTTGCTAGCACAAGAGAATTCAGCCTGAAAATATAGCCAAGACACAGGAGACAGCTTTGCTAAGGAATTTTCAAATAAAAGGAGCTGAACTTCTTATCTACTTGGTATAATTTAAAAGGTAGAACAAGACAGTGGAACTCCCACACATTGACTAAAATCAGCTAAATGTCTACCAGACCCTTGCAAAACAAGATCATCTTCATCATGAAGTCTCCATTCCTGGGCTTTCTTTAACTGAAAATGTTGACCCTTGATGAAATAGAAATACTTCTGAGAGAGACAGACCTTTAAACTTCTAATTTTAACGAAGGACCCCAGTAAAGGATGGAAGGAAGGAATATTTGAGAGTGGTATATGGAGAAGAGAACCCTCATGAAAGAAAGTAGAAAATAAAGATAGACTTCTAGGATCACAATTTATCCAGAATCTGCCATGTTCTCTTGACATATTTCTTTTAAAATACTGTAATACAATGTTGATTATGCCAACAGCACCATGGTTCCTGAAAAGAACTAAGCATGCCCATGACACATGCTGACATGCAATAATTCAGGATTCATCATTGATCATCTAGTCAACTTTGGGAATAAATTAGTTCTCAATTAATACTTCCCTCAAGATGTATGGGCTTACTTTAATGAGAAACTGTAAACTCTTGGGCAAAGTCTTATCTTTGACAGACGTGAATTATATCTTATTTCTCCCTCTCTTGGCATAGGATAGTAGCTTTAACATTCCCAATGACTACCAAAAGGCTTTTGCTACATAAAAGAAACACAAGACAATAATGAAGCTGATTTTCAACTTTTGTAGTGGATTCCATCAAAGCCAGGAGACTTACCTCCAGAGGTCCCTGAAATTGTGGTTATTTAACATGTTTCTCAAAATACAAGTCTGGAAGGAACACACAGACTACATGTGTCCACAGATGAATGGTGCTTATATTCAAAGATATCATGGAAGCGTAACAGGTGCTATTACTGTTGGCAACAAAGACAAGAAATGACAGAAAGAACTTGTCCCATTAGTTGCTAATCAAAGACAAAAAAAAAAAAAAAAAAAAAGCCAAAGCAAGAATTTTGGATCTTAAATCACAAAGGCAAAATCCAACAGATCCTTGAAAAGGAGCCAAGGGGCAGCTAAAAAATGATTAGACCTTTTTAAGTCTGCAGAGTCATAAACCATTTTGAAACTCTAAGTTTCGGTCTTCTAACAGGTAATAATACATCTTTAAGGATGAACTAGGTTGTTTTCTGATAAAAAAAAATAAAATGAAGAGGACCATTTTTAGTCTTTAAAATGGCTATCCTATTTTTTTGAAATTTCACTAAGCTAAAAGAAAAAATCATGGATAAGAAAAGCATAAGAAAACTGATCTGGGGGCACCTGGGTGGCTCAGTCATTGAGCGTCTGCCTTCGGCTCAAGTCATGATCTCGGCGTCCTGGGAGCCTCTCAACAAGCTCCCTGCTCAGCAGGAGGCCTGCTTTCCCTCTCCTTATCCCCTGCTTGTGTTCCCTCTCTCACTGTGTCTCTCTCTGTCAAATAGATAAATAAAATTTTAAAATTTTATTTTTATTTTTATATTTCATTTATATTTATATTATTATTATATTTATTTAAATTTATTTTTAAATTTAAAAATAAAATTTAAAAAAAAAGAAAAAAGAAAACTGATCTCTGTGTATAAACTGATGCTAAAATTTTTGGTGCTTTGAATAGTGATCCACAAATAGATGCTCTCTGTGCTTAAATAGAATTTTGCATCCTTTAATGAATTTTGGGAATCTGCTTTTTAAAAAAATAACACTTCAACCACTAATTGATTAAAAATTACTATGCAATTTTAAGCATAACTAGAAATGTCACTATTGACCCTCCTGTGGTGGCCTCATTTCCATATCCAGCAAAGTCTAGAAATAGGAAAAAGATGAAGTGCACATAATTCCTTTTAAACTTCAAAAGAGAAAGCTCAGATCTTTTTTAAACTGGAATTGCTTCTCATTTCCTTGAAGCAGACTCATTTATCTTTAATACAAAAATTTATAGAAAGTAGGTTTGATAGATCTTTAATTAAGTGAAACCAAGACCAAATGCTGGCAAGGAAAACTCTGAGAAGAATGAGTATTGCCCCCATGACTGACTAATCATAGTATTTCTCCTAAACTTTCAAAATCATGAATTCCACACCATTAAGAAGAAGAAAAACAACTAAGAAATGACCATGATAGGGACACATTTTTTTAAACAGTACTCATATTTAATGCTTGGGCTTATTTGATAATTCTCTTAAACCCAACTCAAATGAAAAGATGCTGCAAGTGGGCATTTCATTCAGAAAGTTTGAAAAATAATTTGTTAGTCCCAAATCTTAAATTTTGAACTAAGAATAATTCCACATTTCACATCATTTCAATGTAAAATGTTTTCTGATATAAAAAGTGACTCTTAAGTAAATGTTCTGGTAAATGTCTGCCTGCAAAGAAGTTTATCCTCCAAATACTCCCTAGAATCTTTAATCACAACTGAGAGAAGTCATGTAAGAAAAAAGTTTTAAAGTTTTAAAATGGCCCAAATTAATCCATTGTAATAAAAAATCAGAGAAGTGGATGCCTTGGGCTGGGTGGCGGGGGTTGGGGGGTGGAGGGGTGGGGTTGGTGAATGTGGGAGTAACACCAGAATAGAAATTAACTAAGAAGGAGAAACCGAGGAAATTTCTGGGGCTATAGAAATGTTCTAAATCTTGATTACAGTGATGACTGTATCTATCAAAATTTACTGAACTATACACTAAGATTTGTGCATTTTATTATCTGTAAATTGGGTCCCAATAAAATATTGTTAGGACAAATATTCATGGCATAAAAGAGGCTAGATGAAACCAGGAGCATGGCAATTTGACAGTTTGTTGGAACTGAATTTGAATATATGGGGTATTATTTACTATTTATAGTGAATTTTAAAATTCATTCTTTTAGTGATATTTTAATAATGTTAAAATAAAATAATAAAGTATAATAAAGTAATTAGAAGCCAAACAAAAATGATGACAATGAAACAATCTTTTCATTACCTAAAATCATTAACTCTGATATTTATATAATTTACAACTTAGTGAACCCCAACAATTTCACAACTTGAGATTATATAACTAATAAAGGAAGCATTTATATAAATTTGCATGACCTCACTGAGGATACATGAGGTATGTACTGCTGCTATTAGGAAATAATAAAAAATAATAGAATCGATCTGAAATAAAAAGAACTAGTGACTAGTTTCCTTACTGGGTGTATTAAACCATCATAGAAATATCAAATAAGTAAGGGAAATAAATCTCAAGAAGTCATTTCATCAGGCCCCTTACTTTCAGGCAAGGAAACACATAGCCATCCAGGATGAGATACTCACATTGCTACCACAGTGCAGTTGTAGAATGCAAGCTCTTCTTATGTCTACCCCAAATCCAGCTTTAATTTAAGCCCCTGTGCCACTGTTCTATCTTCTCTTGGGAAGGATCTCAAAGGCCTGAGATTTTGCTCCAGTAAATAAATTATGGTAAATTCAAATAATTAATACTGCACAATAATATGTTCAATTTATGTTCAGAGAAGAATATTTAATAACATGGAAATGCAATCATAATATGCCAGTGGAAAAGCATGTTAAAAATCAGCAGCCTCAAAAAATTGTTGTTTTAATTATAAATACATACCTAGGGGGTGCCTGGGTGGCTTGTTTGGTTAAGTGTCTACCTTTGGCTCAGGTCATAATCCCAGGGTCATGGGATCAAGCCCTGCATCGGGCTCCCTGCTCCATGGGGAACCTGCTTCTCCCTCTGCTTGTGCACACTTTCTCTCTGTCAACTAAATAAATGAAGTCTTTAAAAGTTAAATAAATAAATAATAAAATACATACCTATATGTGATTCAAGATGTCTAATATATAATTTCTAAGGGAAAAGAATGTGGAAAATATAAGATAAATGCTAAGAGCCATTATCTCTAAGTGAAAAGATTATAGGTGGCCTGTATTTTCTCTTTAGAACTTGTTATGCATTTTCTAAGAAGATTTCTGCAAAAACCTGTTACTTCTGAAATTTAAGAAATATATTTACAGAATACACAGAGTAAGTCTTCAAGTACTAGAAACCTAAACTTTCTGCAATGAGTTGTTACCTTTGAATTTTAAAAATATATTTAAAGCATAGAATAAGTCACCAGCTTCTAAAAGGAGATGCTTCTATTAGTTTTTCAAATCAGAGAAGTTCCAAAGGAAACACAAGTTATTCTTACATTAGAGAATGACACAAATGCCAGCAAACTGAATAGTAATTGATATTACGTGTAAACCTGGTCTTGGAAGGTTTGGAAATGCCAACTCTATCAGTACTTATGTTTTCTAATTTCTTACATTGGCATTATCCATAGCATAACCATATAATTTGTCATCTACAAGTGCAAGGAGGTGCTATCAAGAATGATGTTGGGACATTACGTCTACACCAGGGCTGTTTCAGGCAAACCAATGCCTATGGTCACCCTACTTATTAATAATATCTTTCGGGACACAGAACTGTACCTTTACTGGTAACGTTCAATATTTCCTTTTAGAGAAACTAGGAAGCAAATTTTTTTCAATGTATGTCACATATACATTTCTTGAATCTCACTAGGAAGACTGCCTTTTGAGAAAACTAAGAGAAAGTTTAACATTCTGATTATAAAAATTTGCTTCCGTAGGAGAGATGAGGTTCCCCCCAGCCCAAAAGCAGAAGAGAAAATCCATGCAGTGAGGTTACCAATACCCAAACAAGATGAAACAGGGAGCATATCTCAAACTGAGAAGCCCAGAGCCGAGGGCAAAAGAGGGAGATCCCCATAACAAGAGAAAGGGAAAAGAATCAAACAAATATCATGGAAGCAAACACTGTCAAACTGGAAAGGAAATCCCAGAGGGGCTTATTTAGTAAAAAAGATGTTAGGTTGGAAGACAGAATTCCTGAACTTCGATAAGACTACAGTTTTTTTTCCAGTGGCTCCCACTTTTCTCTAAGTTAACAGGTAAGCCTCCTGTGTAGGAATCAGCATGTTATTCAATTTATCTTCCAAGTCGTTAGCCTCCTAGAGGGTTGTCATACCTCCTCCCTGTCTTACTGAGAACAGCTTCTCAATCCATTTCACCTGTCCTCCATCTAATTACCTCAGCCCTAACTCATGATACATTAGTTCATTCTCATGAGCTTACTTAATACTTAATTTTGCTCAATGTCATACCCACGCTCATTTTTAAAGGGAGAGATCTACATTTTAATGCAAATGGATTCAAGAACTAAAGTTAGAACATGAAGGCTGGGGAGTAGGGGCTGTCCTTGGCAAGACCCAAATTACTGTTTTCCCTTTTCCCCCACCACTGTACCCAGGCTATGAAAATCAGGCTCAGTACAAACCCCCAGCCAGCAGAAAACTCCCACATGCTTGGAAACCTGAAAAACCACGGGGCCACACATCTCAGAATCTGGATTCTAGTCCTGGCTTTGTCATGGACAAGCTGTGAAACCTATTCCCGATCTACTAACAGCCTCATTTGTTTTAAAAAGACAGGTGAGGGGTGCCTGGGTGGCTCAGTGGGTTGGGGCCTCCGCCTTCGGCTCAGGTCATGATCCCAGGGTACTGGGATGGAGTCCTGCATCGGGCTCTCTCCTGGGTGGGGAGCCTGCGTCCCTTCCTCTCTCTCTGCCTGCCTCTCTGCCTGCTTGTGATCTCTGTCAGATAAATGGATAAAATCTTAAAAAAAAATAAAATAAAATAAAATAAATAAAAAGACAAGTGAGTGAGACCAGAGAACTGTCATTAAATTACATAAAACAAAAATAAGTTCTTTGCCAACGGTAACAGTACAGCGAATCCTCATTATTCATGGGTTCCATATTTGTAAATTCGCCTACTCACTAGAATTCATTTGTAGCCCCAAATCAATACTCACAACGGTTTCACCGTCCTTCCAGGACATGTGCAGGGCAACCAAATATTTGAATTGTTCCATCCCCACATTCCCAGCTGAGGTAGAAAAAGTCAACAGTCTAACTTCTTATTTCAGCTCTTACATTGTAAGCAGGTGTCCTTTTCACAGTCAACAGAGTGCCACATTTTTCACGTTTTTGTGCCTTCTGTTGGAGAGTCCCTGTTTAAGACTGTCCCCCAGCACAGCCCCGCACTGTTGCTTCCGATTTCTAATGGCCAGAAGACTGTGACGTGCCTTCTGGAGAAAATGTGTGTGCTAGCTGAGCTTTATTCCAACATGAGTGATAGAGCTGTCGACCATGAATTCAATGTTAATGGACCAACAATGTCTATTAAATAAGTATCTTTGAACAGAAACACGCTTAAAAAACAAGGTTATGTATTGATGAGTTGATGAAAATACCACCAGAGGCTCCCAAGGACCTAACCCTGTATTTCTCTTCCAAGTAGTTGTTCCATATTTGTTAATTCGGTGTTCATGGAGACTTTTATGGAACGTGACTATCAAGAATGAAAACTGTGCTTTATGGAGAGAAAACTAGAGAAAGGACGTAGAGATCACAGTGGAGAAGAAAGTAGGAAAGAGCTTTTAATCTTCTTGTCCAAACACAGCTGTCTTCTAAATACTTACCACTGGTATAGTTATTACTAATTCAGTTATTTTTCAAGGGTGTGGTCTCCCCTGAAACTGAAAGAACCGGATTTGAGGTGGTTTTTCATATCATCATTTAAGGAAAGAAAATGTAGGAGATGACGGTCTTCACCTGCCTTTGAGGGGCAGAAGTCTAGGAATCATGCTCAGGTAATAGGAAAGAAAGAAAAGAAAGAGAGGGAAGGAAGAGGAACAGTGGGAGGGAGGGATGGAAGGTGGAAGGAAGGAAAGGAAGGAAGGAAGTCTAACAGGGCTGATAGAGAGTTGTGCCTTTGAATAAGCATGGATAGCCCAGAAGGCAGTTGGAAAACAGGTCACCCACCTGGCACTGTTGCAGTTAGAAACCCTTGGTCAGCATAATAGCGTTTAGTAGGCTCCCCTCAAATCCTGACCAGCTCTTTGGGAACTTAACTTGGTGGCAACCAGCCCCTTCCTACATGTCATCTTTCAATACCTCAGACACTTAAAAGATACAATCTCTATTTAATACCAAACTGCTTGACATGCTGCCTCTTCTCTAACTCACTTCTCTTAAACTCTATCTGTATTAATCAGGTCATGCTTGAGATAACACAAAATCAGGCATGAAAACTATACCAGATGCATGAGCCATAGGCCTCCTCTCCAACCAAGCAAAGAAGGAGTTAAGTAAGGACAGCATGTGATGGGATGAGCACTGGGCGTTATATGCAGTTGATGAACTACTTGAACTCTACATCGGAAATTAATGATGTACTTACTAAATGTTGGCTAACTGAATTTAAATTAAAAAAAATTTTTAAACAAGCAATGTGACCCATGCCTTCCTACTCTACTACCTATATTATTCATATTATTTGATGGATACATAGTTATCTTCTAGATCTTAACATGTGCACTATATTATAGATACCAATTTTTCTAATGTTTTTTTCCCTCTAAGACTTACCCTTAAAGAAATAACCTCAAAAGATTGAATCTCATAGTTACAAGTTTACTTTGGTTGCTACTCTTTAGTCTGGTAGATTGGTGTCCAGGAAAGTGTTGTTGTTGTTGTTGTTGTTATTATTATTATTTACAAAGGTTTTACTTTGTTAAAGATATTACATTACAGTTGTTTCCTAGGAAAGAAATCTCAATCTGAATTTCTAAAATCTATGGTTCCATCTACTGGCAACCTCCAGTACTGCTTTATAATGCATTGCATTTCAATCAAACTGCATGGTTTTTCCATGTGGTAACCCTTAAAAGAACAGTTTCATTGCCTATCTATAAGCCCAGACTATAGCAAAAGCTTTGAGTACAAACATTCATGTATACTTGGTATGACAGACATACTTTTATACCTTAATCAAAATCACTCACACCATTAAAAACAAAAACCTTAGTAGTTCAAAGGTCTCCCCAATTGCCATGATTCCCCATGTATCCACTCCTTTTACCAGTTCTTCATCAACTCTGCTACTTATTGAATAATCCAAATGTGTTATGCACAAATTGAGCTTCTACTATATATTCCATCCAGCCTTTCCGGTAATCACATCGTATGAACTAATTTCTCAGGGATTAAATTAATCTGGTTTACCATAGAGTAAAACTGTTTTCTGCTCTGAACATAGTTCATATCCACTTTCTCCTGAGTGCCAGCCTGGTATACTGAACTGCTTATTGGACCTCTGAAATATATCAGGCCCACACACTAAACCCTAGATCCTTTACCCTTCCAAAGTCCAGCAAATGACACTATCAATCCCCCAGTTGCTCAGGGCAAAAGCCAGAGCCATCCTTGATTACTCTCTTGCCTTTACACTGCACATATTCAGCCACCGATTCCTTAAAGATGCATCCCTAATGTGACCACTTCTCACTCCCCCACTGGCACCATCCTGGTCCCCATCACCATCAGCATTTGCCTGGAGAAGAGAGATAATCTCTCAATGGATCTCCATATCTCCAATTCATCCCCAGTGTCTTCACCAAACAGCAGCAAGAATGCCCTCCATAAACATAGACAGAAGTATGTGTCTCCCTTCCTAAAAATCCTCCAGTAGCTTCCCAATGCACAAGAATAAAAATCCAAATTTCCAACCCATCATCCCTTACAAGTTTATATACATGATCTCCCATCTTTATGACTTCATCTCCTACCACTCTCCACCTTGTTCGTGCTGCTCCACCTTGCTCACTGGACTATCTTCCTGTTCCCCAAGCACACCAAGCATATCTCAACCTCAGGGCCTTTGCAGTTGCTGTCTCTCAGCTTGGAATACTCTTCCCCAAGATCTCTGCATGGCCTCTGTTCAAATATTACCTTTTTGGAGAGGTTTTTCCATGATAATCCTCTATAATAAACCCCAATTCCTGAGACCTTTTACCTGTTTCATCTTTACAGTTCTTATTACTACCTAAAGTGATACTTATATACTGCATTTTTGGTCAAGAACATTCTTTGTAAATAAATCATCTACAGAATTTCTTTCTAATTAGCACAAAGACTTGAATTAAAACACCTGGCTGATCCTAAAAAGAGGAGAGAAAAAAATTCAGGTGCCATAAATACAGAGGAAATTCATGTACAAAGCCACAGGACTGAGCAAGGGTTGAAACCACGTGGCCTTTGAAGATATATGGATTGGAAGATGCTTTCAGGTTTCTAGGAGCCAAAATAGACACCCCATCCTTGGATAGATTCTCAGAAAACTCAACCACTGCCTAGGGTTATGGTGCAGAGATATCGTGTGAGGTAGGACACAGTTTTCTACATGTCTCTATATCCATTAAATTGAGCTTTTGACTATGATCTTCAAATTTTTTTATGGCCTTTTCACTTGTGATCTTATTTTACCTATAAATATCTCACCATAATCCTGTTATAAATATATTTTTTCTTGTATTTTAGGGGGTTTTATTTTATGCTTTTTGATGTCATATTTTTGGAAAATAAAGTCATAAATATGGTCACTTGTATCTCCGGGTACCAGTGTCTTCATTGATGGAAATGGGCAATTTAGAATCTCAGATCCTTTTTTATTTTAAATGAATTCTGATTGTATATATTCTCTTAATTTTACTAAAAGTCAGACAAACACACAGCTAAAAACTATTTAGCTTCAAACACCATCACAATTTCCAACCAAAGCACAAAGTTCAAGCTGGGAAATTAAGGTGTTGCTGCCTCTTTTTTTTTTTAAAGATTTTATTTATTTATTTGAGAGAGAGGAGAGCAAGAGAGAGAACATAAGTGCAGGGGTGGGGAGCAGAGGGAGAAGAAGGCTCCCCGCTGAGCAAGGAGCCCTGATGTGAGGCTTGATCCCAGGACCCTGAGATCATGACCTGAGCCAAAGGCAGACAATTAACCAACTGAGCCACCCAGGCACCCCTCCTCTTATTTATTCTTGTCCTTTGTAGGAACTACAAATACAGGGCACCTAGGTGGCTCAGTTGGTTAAGCAACTGCCTTTGGCTCAGGTCATGATCTCCGAGTCCCGGGATCTAGTCCTGCATCAGGCTCCCAGCTCCACGGGGAGTCTGCTTCTCCCTCTGACCTTCTCCCCTCTCATGCTTTCTCTCACTCTCTCTCTCTCAAGTGGATAAATAAAATCTTTTTTTTTTTAAAAAAGGAACTACAAATTCAGATCATAAGTACAGAAGTGAGCCATTCATCTAGACTCATTCACATAGACTTCAGCTTTGTGAAACATTAACAGAAAAACTATTAAAATCCTATTTCCAGGTGGCCAATCTATTAATGAACAGAATTCATCAGTGTTATCAAGTGACAACCTTTTATTCCTCACAATGTAAAATCCCTGAGCATATTGATCACTACAGATGGCATCAATTCTCTACCCCTCCCTGATCCATGTTCTTTCCAATATGTCTTTGCACCAACTCCCATCAAGACAGGGGTCTGCTTCCCTACCCCTTGAATCTGAATTTGCCTCATGATTTGCGGTAGCCAATAGAATATACCAGAAATTACACTGTGTTGGTTCTCAAGAAGACTTGCCCACTTCCATTATCTCTTAGACCCCCACTTCCACCATGGGAACAAGCCTAGGTTAACCCACTGGAGGATGAGAGACATGCGGAGCGGAACTGAACTGCCAGGTGACTGCAGATGTATGGACACACAGAGACAAAACCACCCAAGCCAATCACCCAGCAGTCCCGTAGACTCAAGAGGAAAATAAATATTTACTGCTGTATAGCACTGAATATTTATGATTGCTTCTTTTGTAGCATTATACTAACAATAATGAACTGGGAAAGTGGTCCAAAATACTTATTATGCTGACTGTAAAGTCGTTTTTCTTTTTTTTTTAAGATTTTATTCATTTATTTGACAGACAGAGATTACAAGCAGGCAGAGAGGCAGGCAGAGAGAGAGGAAGGGAAGCAGACTCCCTGCTGAGCAGAGAGCCTGATGCAGGGCTCGATCCCAGGATCCTGGGATCATGACCTGAGCGGAAGGCAGAGGCTTTAACCCACTGAGCCACCCAGGCGCCTCGTGTAAAGTCATTTTAAAACTCATTTATATATTTGTTTTTGACATCAACTCATTTATATATTTGTTTTGACATCAACCTGCTTCTATTTTGCTGAGTAAGATCTTTGCTTTATTGACAGTTCTGTGCATTTGTATTTAGTTTGTTTATCTATGTGGCAGTGTAATATTTCTTCCTATTTTCCCAACAAGTATTATGTGAAGACTTAAATTGAGGGACCATGGTTACAGGACACACCTCTATCATCTATGTTCTCAGACATCCGATGGCCACAAAGGCAAATATAGCTGCCCTCCTTGTTACGTGGATCAACAGAGTCCAACAAAAACTTAGGGACCTAGCCATACCCACCACAAACATGTCCTGGACTAGTAAAGAAGCAGCCTCTTTTGAAAACACTCATATCTCTAGAAAGAACATATATATCACCATCCAAGCTCCACAAAGGAGCTCAATCTCAAAAAAAAAAAAAAAAATAGAGAACCAAGCTGGCTGATCTCATGTTTGATTCCAAAATCAGTGAGCATCATGTAATTCTCTATTTCGTAATAGATACTGGCCACAAATTCGGATGTCACTCATCCTCTATGGGGTAAATAGTATTTTCCAAGTTGGAAAAGGGGGAAAAACTGGCTCTGAATAGAATTTTTAGAACAAAAGTTCAAGAATGAACATTGGACTTACTTCAGTGTTCTTCCACAAGTACCTATAATGTCTATCATTTTGGTAGTCATACACATTTCACATTACCCTTCCATGAATAATTTTAAGTGGACACACAGCAAAACAGAAGTCGAAGTAGGGCTGAAACTGAGAACATAAACCACTTTGCATGTTGCTCAGATAATTGTTCTTATATTTTTGAAAATTATTGTTGAAAAAGGAATGCGTGTTGATTGCAGAAAATTTAGAAAATACAGGCAGGAAAAAAAGGAAATTAAAAGTCATCCTTAGTCCCACCACATCGATTCACTTTTATAAATCTATGCTTTTTCTAAACACATATTCTCATATATTGCTAGCAAATTATTTCACCAAAATTGAGTAAGATTCTATATGTTCATTCTTCCACTTAACATTATACTGCAAGCCCTTCCTGTGTCATTAGAAGCTTTCTGACAAGATCATTTACTATATGGACACATCACAGTATGACCAGTTTCCCATTGTTGAACATTGATGTCATTTAAAATTTTTCACTATTTCATCACAAAGCAGTGATGATCAAACATCCTTATGGCTAGGTCATTGAGCACATCTATGATCCTTTGAATTAATTCCTTGAAGTCATCCCTATTAATATCTATTTTCCAGCTGGTCTTAACAGCATTTATAAAACAATCCTTATCTCCCAGGGTTAGATTACATTAGTTGCTGACAATCACTCTGGTGTTGCAATATTGATTCAAGTATTGCTCTCCTTGGCCCTCTGCCTTTCATGACTTAACCTCCTCTGAGTTGTTTACATTTCAAAAGGGCACTCTGCAAATCACAGAAGCAGGAAAAGTTTCCTCTCAGCACCTCTCTTCCCAGTCACAGCATTCTTTCTCCCCCCAAATCCCAAATGTCACATGCCCTCCTCAACCCCACCCCTTAACAGATTAGAAAAGTTAGGTTATTAACTAATTCATACTAAGCTTGAAATGCCAAAGTTTAATGTGTTGCCTCTTCAGCAGTGCAGATTTTATACATAAAAAATAATCTATTATCTAATAGAAATGTAATAGCCTCTAAGCATCAGAGATAGGTCTGTTTAGGAAATTTAGGTAAAAGAGAACCTTCCCTGATACGTTCAGATTTATAGGTTATGTAGCATTAAGTAGAAAAATACAAGAGGCAAGTGTTAAACAGCAGGTACAATATGCTCCATTTACACCAAACATAGGGGGAAAGAGGTACGGGGTATATGGTTGTGTACTTCGCTCTTATAAGCATAGAATAACTCTACAAAGACACAAGAGAAATAAATAATATTTAATTTTAGAGAGGAAAATTGGGTGACTGGTAGACAAGAATAAGCAAAAGATATACCTGAAATCTGAAATATAATGAAATACATTTACAATATTATATGTTTCATTATATTTTGAGATGAAATAGAAAGCATTTCTTGCCTCAAAAATCCTATGCCTAGGGAAGCAAGGGCAAAAATTAACTATTGGGATTTCATCAAGATCAAAAGCTTTTGCACAGCAAAAGAAACAGTTAACAAAACCTAAAGACAACTGACAGAATGGGAGAAGATATTTGCAAATGACATATCAGATAAAGGGCTAGTATCCAAAATCGATAAAGAGCTTAGCAAACTCAACACCCAAAGAACAAATAATCCAATCAAGAAATGGGCAGAGGACATGAACAGACATTTCTTCAAAGAAGACATCCAGTTGGCCAACAGACACATGAAAAAATGCTCCACATCACTCGGCATCAAGGAAATACAAATCAAAACCACAATGAGATACCACCTCACACCAGTCAGAATGGCTAAAATGAACAAGTCAGGAAATGACAGATGCTGGCGAGGATGCGGAGAAAGGGGAACCCTCCTACACTGTTGGTGGGAATGCAACCTGCTACAACCACTCTGGAAAACAGCATGGAGGTCCCTCAAAAAGTTGAAAATTGAGCTACCCTATGACCCAGCAATTGCACTACTGGGTATTTACCCTAAAGATACAAACGTAGTGATCTGAAGGGGCATGTGCACCCCAATGTTTATAGCAGCAATGTCCACAATAGCTAAACGATGGAAAGAACCTAGATGTCCATCAACAGATGAATGGATAAAGAAGATGTGGTATATATATACAATGGAATACTATGCAGCCATCAAAAGAAATGAAATCTTGTCATTTGCGACAACATGGATGGTACTAGAGGGTATTATGTTTAGCGAAATAAGTCAATCGGAGAAAGACAATGATCATATGATCTCCCTGATATGAGGAAGTGGAGATGCAGTGTGGGGGGTTTGGGGGATAGGAAAAGAATAAATGAAACAAGATGGGATCGGGAGGGAGACAAACCAAACAAACTGAGGGTTGCTGGGGGGAGGGGGGTCGGGAGAGGGCGGTGGGTTATGGACATTGGAGGGGGGTGTGCTGTGGTGAGTGCTGTGAAGTGTGTAAACCTGGCAATTCACAGACCTGTACCCCTGGGGCTAAAAATACATTATGTGTTTATAAAAAAATAATAATTTTTTTAAAAATCCTATGCCTTTGCAAGGGAAATAAAAGTAAAAATAAACTATTGGGATTACATCAAAATAAAAAGCTTCTGCACAGCAAAAGAAATAATCAACAAAACTAAAAGGCAGCATATTGAATGGGTGAAGATTTTTGCAAATGACATATCTAATAAAGGGTTAGTATCTAAAATATATAAAGAACTGATACAACTAAACACCCAAAAAACAAACAATCCAATTAAAAAATGGGCAGAAGACATGTAGAGACATTTCTCCAAAGAAGATATACAGGTGGCCAACAGATACATTAAAATAAGCTCAACATCATTCATCATCAGGGAAATGCAAATCAAAACTACAATATGATTATCACCTCATACCAGTCAGAATGGCTAAAATTAAAAAACACAAGAAACAACAAATGGTGATGATGTAGAGAAAAAGGAACTCCTTTGCACTGTTGATGGGAATGCAAATTAGTGCAGCCATTGTGGAAAACACTATGAAGTTTCCTCAAAAGTCAAAAACAGAACCAACTTATGATCCAATGATCACACAACTGGATATTTACCCCCCAAATACAAAAATACTAATTCAAAGGGATACACGCACCCATATGTTTATTGCAGCATTCTTTACAATAACCAAATTATGGAAGCAGCCCTGAGTTCCATCGGTAGATGAATGGATAAAGAAGATATGGTATAGAGAACACACTCTTGGTTACCAGAGGGGAGGTGAGTTGGGATATGGGTAAAATAGGCAATGGGGGTTAAGGAGTGTACTTGTGAAGAGCACTGGCATTGTTGAATCACTATACTATACACCTGAAATTAGCATACTGTATGTTAACTATACTGGAATTTATTTATTTATTTATTTATTTATTTATTTATTTATTTTTAAAGATTTTATTTATTTTTTTGTCAGAGAGAGAGAGAGCAAGCAGTAGGCAGAGTGGCAGGCAGAGGCAGAAAGAGAAGCAGGCTCCCTGCTGAGCAAGGAGCCCGATTCAGGGCTCGATCTCAGGACCCTGGGATCATGACTTGAGCCGAAGGCAGCCACTTAACCGACTGAGCCATCCAGGCGCCCCTTTACTGGAATTTGCAACAAAATAACATAATCTCCTCTGAAAAGATTTTTAAAAAGACGAATGGGTGTGTGTGTGTGTGTGTGTGTGTACGTGTGTATACATATTTATGTGTATGTACGTATGTGTATGTGTATGGAATATCATCCAGCCATAAAAAAGAAATCTTGCCATTTGCAATGACTTCAATGGAGCTAGAGAGGATACTGTTAAACGAAGGAAGTCCGAGAAAGATAAATATCATACAATTTCACTCATGTGGAATTTAAGGAACAAAACAAACGAGCAAAGGAAACAAAAGAGAAAGAGGGAGAGACAAACGAAACAGATTCTTAACTATAGAGAACATACAGCTGATTAACAGAGGGATAGTGGTTGGGAGATGGGTGACATAGGCGATGGGGATTACGAGCAGACATCAGGATGAGCACTGAATAATGTATACACCTGTTGAATCACTATATTGTACACCTGAAAATAATATAACACTATGCACTAACTATACTGGAATTAAAATTAAAACCTTGATTAAAAATTTTGATGCCTTTGAATGTACTACACATGCCAAATTTTTTAAACTAGATTTAAAAACAAACAAATTTCATGACATCAACTGCTACTTACTTTATGAATACACAAATTCTACAAAGGCTTGAAAGGAATTTCTATGATGAATTATGTGAGCCCATTCCCGATGTACCCAAGAGGAAGATGGGAGCCAAGCTACTTTGACCAGAGAGGGTGTCATCTGATTTACCAAAAAACACCCATCAAATCAAATCAGTAAAAAAAGGAGGGGAGGGGCGTTATTGTTGGAAATGAAAAGTACAATGGGATAAAGTCCATTCTTCTCAAACGTGAAGATCATGCACTGTCTCATTCCAGTGATTAAATAAAAACTCCTTTCTTTTGTCCTGTCAATAGCAGCAATGCTCTGTTTATGATGGAGTAAAAGGAAAAAAGATAAAAAGACTAATTGACATATTATTCTGGCAGATAAGCATCAGTATAAAAGAAGGGAGCATTCAGAAGATCAATTTTCAGCTCCCCAGACCATTTATTTCACACTTCTGTCATCTCTCGTTGCCTTTCCAGCAATCTGTCAACAGTTTCTATCTGCCAAAGACACACATTTAGCATCCAAAAGGAATGATAAAGGATATCCAGCTCCCAACCCACGGAGTTTAGGTTTGGCTCCAAAAATAAAACTATTTGTAAATTCTCAAAGAATGACAAAAGCTAATTGGACCATTTTTCAAATGCACAATTTTGGAATTTTAGAAAGCAGGTGACTAGCATGTGAAGATATTTGTTGATGTTTTTACACATCTCAGTTCATAAGATTCAGGCATTTCTTCATTTGTGTATTGACCTCCTATTAAAGAGGAGTCCTAGGGGCTGGGGACAGAAGGAAGGATAAAGCATGGTCCCTGCCATCAAGAAGATTTGCAGCTGATGGAGAAAGACAAAGCAAAAAATTGTCTGTTACAATTTAATATAACCCATGACCTAGTAAAAGTATACTCAGGACCTTGTGAGATCACAAAACAAAGGAAGACTTCAGGCTAGCATGGTAGATAGAGAAAGCTTCCCAGAAGGGATACTGAACTGGATTCTGAAGACAAGCAGGGACAGTAGCAGAATTCTATGGTAGATATTGATAACATGTGGATACTCATCTCATGTAATCCTCAACCCACCCGTTCTCTCAATGTCAGGGGTTGGTCCCTGCAGAATGTATTTCCCAGGCTCTCCCGGTCCCTGAGATTCAGAACAGAAGAAAAGAGGGCTGAGAACTAGCTCAAAGGGGAAACCAGCCAGGGGCAATCACAACAGGTAAACAGTATCTGCAAAGGAATCATTGGGTTTGCTCAATGGGAGGCAGTGTCAGGGGGACTACAAAGCAGACAGAAAGGAGAAGCCAAGGTATTTCTCCTCAGCCTTGCAGATGGCCAGCATCTCCAGCACAGCCAAGACCTGTAGTGAGGGGCTCCTGGGTGGCTCAGTCAGTTAAGCATCTGCCTTTGTCTCAGGTCATGATCCCAGGGTCCTGGGATCCAGCCAGCCCTGTGTTGGACTCCCTGCTCAGCAGGGAGCCTGCTTCTCTCTCTCTCCCCCTCCACCCCTCGCTCATACTCATTCTTGCTATCTCTCTTTCTCAAAGAAACAAAATGAAATCCTTAAATTTAAAAAAAAAAAAAAAAAAAAAAAAAAAAAGATCTGCAGCGATTCCTCCTTCCACTGCAGAGACTTATCTCAGGTCCTAGCTTCTAAGAATTGGTCCCTCAAAAGCCAATTCCCCATCCTTTCTCTCTCTCTCTCTCCATCCTGCCAAGTGATGCTGAGGGCTTCTTGCTGTTACTAATCTCTGGTGTCTCATGGACCCCTGTTTGGCTTCTCAGCTCTTCCGTAACCTGTGCCTGCAACTCCCTGCAATTATTATTCCATGTATCGCTAACGTCCCTCTGTTTTAAATACTTGAGATGTTTCCTGGTTAAGCCCTGAGAGAAGAACTATCCATCTCCCTGCAGAATCTGAACTTCTCAAAGATTACAATGGCCTTTAAATCATTTTGTCTCCCGAACACAGAGAATCTGATACACCAAGAAAAGAAAGAAGTACATGGATGGAGGAAGAGATAGAGGGAAGAAAGAAATGAACAATAAAAGTTAAGGACGCTCTCATATTTATGTGACATCTGGGCCTCTCATAAACATCGGTATCCTCCATGACTGAGGAATGCCTAGTTAGGGGGTGAGAGGACAATGTAACCTTGAAAGACCTTGTGAGCTGATGTGTCTTTCTGTGACGTGGACACCTCCTACCCTACCCAGAAATGGAGGAAAGTCCCAGATGCTCTTGGTTGACCAGAGCTCAAAGTAAAATCAAGCAGCTGCTAAAATCTGGCTTTTTCCTTATGTTGTGTATACTTCCCTAATGTGAAGATAAGCTCATCTGTATCATCCACACTCTTGATGACAAAAAAATGTACCTTGTTTATCAAGGCAGACCAGCCAGTCACTGATCGAGTTCAAAAGTCTGGTAC
The DNA here is from genome assembly GCA_004024625.1 of Mellivora capensis. Classification (NCBI taxonomy): domain Eukaryota; kingdom Metazoa; phylum Chordata; class Mammalia; order Carnivora; family Mustelidae; genus Mellivora; species Mellivora capensis. The sequence continues at coordinate 83,068 of PISX010007370.1, forward strand.
TTAATACACATTTTCTGTTCATCCTATTTCAATTTTGCCTCAAGAAGTGGAGAAAAGAATAATCAAACTGAACAGACGGCGTGCAGCGCAAAGTCACATTAAGATACTGATTCTTTTGAAATGGAGGACTAAAACATAAGGATCATGTTTATCCCACATCGGTTTCCTGTCTACACTGTTTATTTTTAAACAGTAAACATGCTTGGAGGTAGTGATGTAGCTTCTAGAAGAACTGCTAAGAAATCAGACACAATTACTGCAAATCTTCAGGGAGTATTAATGTGAAATTCTAGACACATTACGAGCACACTTTTTTTTTTTTTGGTAAGTGGGGATATTTTTGTTGGTTTGTGAAAAATGCATGGTAGTTTCTGGTGGCAGATTTGTGGTCCTCGTCCTACATTAGCAGAGCCAAAGTATGAAGATTTTTGTTAATTTTGACTAAACACATCTCAAGTTGTTGTAATGGAAGGTTTTTAAACTCTTTTCTTGGTCTTAACCAAAAAAATCACTTATTTTTTTCAGAATTATTTAATCTCTCTCCCATTCACCTTTTTTCCTAACTCTACATTGTATTAAGTGATGCACCAATGGACTGTGGCATCATCTGGGGCTTTCCCAGAAACTATAAAAATGATCCAGGAGTTTGGAAGCCTACAAACATTTCTGGATCTATGAGACTCCTCAGTGCATATCAAGTCCAAGTCAACAGAGGGTAGGCTGGGACCTGAGCTCACACCAGGCCTTCACTATCAACACAATTATTGGAAAGGCCACCAGATTCAACATACATCAGGATCTTTGATGCCACACCCTGCTATGACTTTCACCAAACCTTACATGACTTTCTGGGATTTAGATGGTATAAAAATTTATTGCCTCATCTGTAAAATGGTTTACTCACATCAGTGTAAGAAAAACAAAATGATAAAGACTGGAGAGCTCTAAAAAACTAAGTATATTGAACATAAGGAAGATATGATAATGATACCAAAGCCATCAGTCACGATTAATGGTGTTGGTCATGTTACTGTACTAGTCTAGGCCTTGGGGTTTTTTTAATCTCTAAAATTGTAATAATACCATATATCTTATGGATATACATGGGACTAACTGAAATACTGTACACAAAGCTCTTTGTTCTATAAGTGGTCTATAGTAAGCCATCAAAAAAAAAATGCTAGCAGAGATCAATAGTAATAATAGCAAAATGATTGACCCCTATTTTTGAGTAATATGTACAAACCACTTGGACACATACAAGTAAATATTGGACATAGCTCTTAGCCTTGAGAAACATATACACACTTTAAAAGAACATCATGTATCATGTGCCCATCAAGGTCTAATAATTTACTACAGTATATTCTGGGTGAGGCAGATGATAAAGCATGAAGAATCTCAGAGCCACCAGGATGTTCTACAGGGACCACAGGGCACCTGAGCTGAGACTTGGAAGTTGTCAAGTTGGAGCAAGGGGATAGGGCCTTTCTACCTCCATTTCAGTCTTTGGATGTGGGTCACCTGGGAAGGGGTGTGGCCTTGGACAAAAGCAGCGCTCTTCAACCAAGGCTCTGAAAGGGTTCTGGCCACTGATGGCTATCTCAAGGCAGCCCTTTCAGCAGCTATAGGAAAAAGTGTTTTATCCATGTGAGTGGATCTGAGAGGGTCCACACAGCATCCACACATGAGCCCCGTGAATGGTTCAGAATAACTGTGACTGATTAGGAGTCCTCCTGTCTGGGATACAGCTGGCCCCCAAAATCCTTCCAGGGTGGGCAGCTCCAAATTGGATGAGCAGTGAGAGACCCCTCAGAACCATCCAGAACATCCATGACACCCTAAAGTCTGCTGTGTCCAGAAAAGTCCCCGACTCCCCTAGGAGTGAGACAGTCAAAGATGACTCTGAAGGCTGGTATGTCCCCAGACAAGCCAGTGTAGATCAGCTCTCTGAGCTTGAGAAAATCAGGAAAGTTTTGCTTCAATCCCAGTAGCTGCAGAAAATAACCCCAAAACTGAGAGTCAGTTCATCACAAGCAAATTCCCTGATTATCAAGTCACCAAGTGAGCAATTCTCGAAGTTCGCCTTTTCTACATGTTATCTAGTTATATTCGACAAAATTGTATTTTGTCTCCATGTTGTCACTTTAAAAGATGTTCAATTTGTCTCTGCTGCTTCTTTCCACTAGTGCATCAGGGGGCTGAGAGATAAAAGGAAGGAGACACTGTGGACCAAAGATGGAGCAGAGAGAAGGGTCCTGAAAGATAAGAATCTTTAAAATAGTCTTGGACATATGTTTGAATATGTAAAATTATGAAAACTGTATCTTCTTATACTTCTTCCCAGGCATCTATGGGTTTTGTTCAACTCTTAACAAATTGGCCTGCCTGCTTCCCTCACAAATATAAGCACACTGATGGTGAGTCATGGAACCCCACGAATCAGAGTTGGAAGGGAGGTCAGAATCCTCTCACCCAGTTAAACTAGCTGCAGCATGAGTCATTGAGCTTGTCCATGGATACCCCTGGTGAGGTCATTCGTGAGTTCTTGAGGCCATTGCTCCCATCTCTGGGCAGCAACAACCTTCAGAAGCACACCCGGAGCCTTGCAGAGCACCCTACCAAATCCAGATGCTATTCCCCAAAGTGGTGGAAGAAAATCTCCTATGCATCAGAGTTTCCCTGACGCCTGACTGAAACATCCCAGGCTCCTCCCACAAGTCCCTTGTACATGGTTTCCAATCCCTTCACTTCCCAAATGTTCATCTCTGAATTTCTTCTACTGTATTTGCTCTCCCTTACGGAGTTGGTGCTCTGCCATATCTTTTTTTTATTATCAAAATAACAAATTTTAAAAATAGTATAAAATTGATAAATATTTGTAATTATGTAATATACATAAATCTATAAAATAATTTTAATGTTTTCTGAAAAAAATTCAGAAAGCACAGATGAATAAAAAGGAAAGTATCCATGATCCCTAACAGTCATTGGCTGTTTTTGCCCTCCCACCACCTCTCTCCCCTTTCTTGGCTAAGAGCACTGATTTCTTTTTTTTCTTTTCTTTTTTTTTTTTTTAAGATTTTATTTATTTATTTGACAGACAGAGATTACAAGAGGCAAGAGAGGCAGGCAGGGAGAGAGAGGAGGAAGCAGGCTCTCCGCAGAGCAGAGAGCCCGATGTGGGGTTCAATCCCAGGACCCTGGGGTCATGACCCAAGCCAAAAGCAGAGGCTTTAACCCCCTGAGCTACCCAGGCACCCCAGAGCACTGGCTTCTTAGCAAAGGGTCCCACCCTTCTCCAGATAAGAAGAGTCATGTGACCCAACCCAGGCCAATCATATTTTCCTCTCTGAGGATTTTGACTCCTGAAGGAAAGGCTTGAAAAATACTTGGAGCGGATACACTCCAGCACCAGAGCTCTCCTTTCTTTCCCACTCCGCATGTCTGGAAGTTCCCTTAGGTAGTGACCTTCCCATGCTGTGGTGCTGGGCCTTTCCTCAAGTCTGTGAGCTGCTCCACACAGAACACTCCATATTTACTGAAGTTCCCTGGACTTGTCTTTTGACTGAAGCTCAATCCTAACAGCCAGAGATAACCAGTAGTAAATATTTTGTGGCTAATATCCTGGCTCTCTTCTTTGTAAGGAATAGAAGAGAGAGACAACCAGTTAGATGAAAAGGAAGGCAGGCAAGAAGGCAGGGGCTATAGAGACATAACTATTCCCTCAAAGTGGCTGGAATAATAAAAACTACTTGATATGTTCATTTTTTATTTAGCAAACTATGGCAACCATCTTGCTATGGTCTCCCTCTGAAGTCTTTTTTTTTTCCCTAAGTCACAGCCACAAAGTAAAGGTATAACCCAGTACTATCATAAATACTAATATTAAATAATGAGGTGCACCCTCTTACTCTCTAGTAACTCAAAATTTGCTTAAAGAGTTACTCATTGGGGCGCCTGGGTGGCTCGGTTCGCTGGGCGTCTGCCTTCGGCTCAGGTCCTGGGATGGAGCCCCACACCAGGCTCCCTGCTGAGTGGGGAGCCCTCTTCTCCTCCTCCTGCTCCCCCTGCTTGCACTCTCTCTTTCAAATAAATAAATAAAATCTTCCAAAAAAATTACTTGTGCACACAAAAAAAGACATGTCTACAAAGACTTTTCCATCAATCAAGGCTTTAGGCGCAAGCTTCCTTGCTTGAGAAGGCAGGAACGGGTGTTTCCTCCAAGAGGCCAGACCCTGCCATCGGCCTGCCACAGGCTGTGCAGGCCTCACTCCATCAGCCCACCTCTCAGCCTCTCCAGCAGCAGCTGTGTCGTCAAGTCTGGCCCCCCCTCTGATCTGTCACCGCTGTGAAACGTGGAACTTGCACCTTCTGAGATTCGAGTGAGATGAGAGGAGAGAAAATTGAACTTTGGCCCTTCAGAGCTCCCTGGCCCCACAGGCTATCTCTAGAACAAGGGAGATTTCTAGGAGAATCAAGTCGCACCTTGTCCTGACACTCAACTCACAAAGTGCTGGGGTGCTGGCTCATATCCAGTATGAAGAGAAAACTTTGATGCCCACAGGCGTCTGAAAGGGAGGAAGCAGGAGGTGGGACAGCAGGGACAAGGACCAGGGGTGAGAGAGCGGCTGGTCTTAAGCAAAGGTCCTGGACACGTAATACAAAATCCTCTATAGGACTGTCTTAGGATCTGCCTCTGTGGGACCACCCACCCAAAGCATTTCTCTAACACCTGAGAGTATCTAGAGTGGCTGGAACAGGACGCAAGCCACATTTTGTGTCTCCAAGGCACAATTTCACCTTAAGTTGGCAAAACTCGGAACTTTCTGCAACCCCCCCATCAAGATGATACTCAATGAACTCCCAGCTTTCATCCACTCAAAGGGCCAGAAAACTGAAGTTCTAGCAATTTCTAGAAGGTAAGTCTTCCTCTAGGTGGATCTGTGAGGGCACAGCCGAGGCACCTGACCTTACAGCAGAAGAGACTTGCAGCCTTAAGCTCTCACTCCAGAGAGCCGCAGAGTTTCAGAAACACCCAAACTGTCCTAGAGGTGAGGAGGGGAGGAACAACCCAGACGTGAGGCTTCTCACAGTAGCAGAGGGCTGGCTGGCTGGGAGAAAGGCAGAAGAGGCTCAAAATCTGGTTGTATGATCTTGCGAGAGTTACTCAGCCTACCTCTGCCTTACCCAGTGGGAATGTCACAAGTCAGCCCTACCAAATAAAAGACAGTAACGCGATGACAATAATGTTCTACATCGGCATCATCCGTGAAGCAACCACAAGTCACGTGGTGGCCTCAGTGAGACACTGAATTTTTTTACTTTAGTGCATTTTAATTCATTTCGGTTCCAACAGCCATGGGGCTAGTGGCTACTTTATTATTAGACCGTGCAGCCCTAAATGACCAAATGAGACACAAGAAGGCTTTCCCGGGGTTTCCAAGTCACAGCGATGGGGATTACATTCCAAACTGAAGTTAAAAGAGACAACTGATGGCTTAAGCCACTGACAGAACTTTTCCAAGGGCCAGGAAGGAGCAAGGGTGGCACCGGGTGATCGGAAGACTATGCAGGGAAAGGAAATGGCCAGAGGGTGCAGCTAGGGCCTTCCTCCTGGATCCATGCCACAGAGGGCCTGCCTTGCGGACAGCTGGCTGGTGCAGGAAAGATGGGGTCTCTGTGTTTCCACATGTGGTTAGTCTCTGGGGGCCAAGGTGGCTGTTCTCGCTATCAGGCAGATTAACTGTATATTTACAGCCCTGCCTGGAGAGTCCAAAATAAGTCGTAAACAGTTCCAAACAGCACAGTCAGAGCCTGTGGAGGGCCTGCTTTTTCTGTATACAAGAAAGCAACTTGTTATAAACTGCTAAAAGGGTGGGGGTTGGAGGGAGGGAAACCGAAAGGCCCTCTCTTCCTGGGATGCAGTGCCGGGGTGATAAGGTGAGTGGGTCCCAGGCTTGAGAACAGACGCCCTCTTGGCTCTGCACTTCGGACGAAAGGAAGAACTCAAGATGATACAGGCAAAGGAATGAAGGCTGGCAAGGAAGCAGCTGCCAGCACGAAGGCACTTGGAACTGCTCCTCTTTTATCAGGAGCAGCTGTAAGTGACAGACGCAACCTCCCATTGATGGGTCTGCTTGTCTGGCTTTGACTTGGGAACTAAAAAGAAAATCACTAAAAAAAAAAAAAAAAAAAAAAAAGCCACTCTGGTTTGACTGGTGGAGAATTTTGTTCCCGAACGGGTCTCAAACAGATGAATGCTATGATGATGCTATGATGAGATTTCTCCTCATTAAGAAATTGTGTAGGGCAGGGGTGCCTGGGTGGCTCAGTGGGTTAAAGCCTCTGCCTTCGGCTCAGGTCATGATCTCAGAGCCCTCACATGGGGCTCTCTGCTCGGCAGGGAGCCTGCTTCCTCCTCTCCCTCTCTGCCCACTTGTGATTCTGTCTGTCAAATAAATAAATAAAATCTGTTAAAAAAAAAAAAAAAGAAGAAGAAGAAGAAATTGTGTAGGGCAGCTAGTAATAATATATTACCTCTGGTAACAAAACGTGGCCCTTTTACCAACCTGACCATCACATGCCATTTCAGCACTATTTACCAGAAATTCAAATTCCCCTTTTTTATGTC
>PISX010007371.1:0-89700 GCA_004024625.1 Mellivora capensis
CATTTAAGTGTGTTTCTGCCTTTTGGTATGATATGGAATATGGGATTTCGGCACATAGGCTAAAAGAGAAGAATTAAAGTTGCATATAAAGTTGTTTTTCATGTATTTGTGTCGGCACCATGCAAAATCCAGGACTATGTTGAATGTTTTGGGAGATCCTCTAAATGTTTAAAATTCCTATTTTCTTTAGATATTTTTATTCTACTTAGGAGCAACATCTGTATCTCTCATTTCAAGAACTTTTCCCATGTAAAACATAATCATTTTAATATTATGAAACATTATGTTCATTTAACATTTCAAGTACTATACAAAGCAGAAAGAGGAAAGCAATAGCACTAAACACTGTAAATCAGAAATTATTAGTATTCACATTGAATGATAGCAGTGCAGGTTAGTCATTAGTTAGACCTTTGTAGACAGAAAGGTGAATGGGTGATAGATGGATACATGCATAAAAAAAATAAATGATGGATAGGTGATTGGAAGGACAAAAAAGAAGACAAAAATAGTTGAATGGATGGACACAAAGATAACTGAATTGATAATTACCCTTATTGGGATTTTAAATAAATGAACTTCATTTGTTCTACTTGAATTTAAGAGAAAAAAAATCTGATGGCAAGCTAAAAGGGTTGTTACACTTAAGATTTTGTTTTCACATTAAGGAATCTAATTTATTAAAAAATCCCTAAGAAATTAAGAAAATACATTATTAAAATCATTAAGAGGTTAGACTCATTATTTTCCCTACATCTTTAAGGCAGTATATATTGACTCCCTTTTATGCAAATAAGATAATTAGCACTCTGGAACTTTTTACCCACATCCCATTTTTTATTGCTAATTATATTAGTGTAACTTTGTTAAGGATTACACAAAGTACATTCTGTTCTGAATTGATTATTTTGCAGTTGTCGAGACAGTTTTATAAACGGATTAAAATGAATGCCAGTTTTTATTATGGGATGTTTTTTAAAAACACAAAAGGAGAGAGGATAGCACAGGAAGCACTTATTAGTTTGAAACAAATCCTGTTCTTCATACCAAATTTAACATATTGGTACATGTTACTTTGGAATTAGGCAGGAGTCACAAACTCAAGGTCTAAATTGGCAGGCGCCGTGAAAAATTTTGCTCTGTAGTAAAATTTGGCAGTGTTGCCACAGCTGGGCACAGAGTACTATTGGCATCTAGTGGGTAGAAGTCACGTTACTGCTTAACAAGACAGCGCCCACAACAAAGAAGTCTCATGCCCCAGATATCACTAATGCCGAGTTTGGGAAAAAAAAGCCCAATCGGTTATACTTCATCATTCAGTGCACAGATTTCCTTATTATTTTCTGTCTCTGGTTTTCTAGTGTCTGCTTCAACACGTCTATCTCCTCCTGGGAGGTAAAAAACTTTTACTTCCTCTAATAATTCCTCAAAGGACATGTTTTTCTAAACACCATCACCATCTAGTCCCATGTCTTCTGAATGCCAGGCAAGTTTGGTTCAGATATCGAGAATGGACCAAATTCATCTCATTAAAATAGTTTTCTTTCTAATTCATTCCTGGAAAAGTACATTTGAGGTTTCTGAACCAGAAGTAGTCTGGATTAGGACCATCCTTTTGGAAGACCTTTGATCAAGACTCCAGTTTCTGCTGCCTGTTTGCCTTGGTGTTAAATACAATAAACTTAGTAGTCTGCACTCCATTGATGGCAAATTATTCTTTTTTGCATAATCTTTGAGGACTTTAAAAACATCTTTACATTGTATTGGCAAAAATATACCTGAGTTAAAATGTTTCTACTTATTAGACTATGTAAGTAATTATCAATAATTTCTTTGTTTAGCTAAAAACAGACATTAACAAAATTTATAAACACACCAAGAATGTGAAAGCTTTGTCATTAATACGCTCAAGTGGGCATTTTTCAATGATATTTCTGAGAAGTTAATACCTTATATACATATAGAAACATATATAGAGAGCCCCTTCTTTTATTTTTATTTATTTATTTACTTAAGATTTTATTTATTTATTTGACAGAGAGAGAGCACAAGTAAGCAGAGTGGCAGGCAAAGGGAAAGAGAGAAGCAGGCTCTCTGCTGAGCAGGAAGCCCAAATGCAAGACTCAATGCCAGGACCTTAGAATCATGACCTGAGTGGAAGGCAGCTGCTTAACCAAGTGATCCACCCAGGTGCCCTGAGGCCCTCCCTTTAAAACAACAGGGGCGCCTGGGTGGATCACTTGGCTAAGCATCTTATTTTGGCTTAGGTCATGATGTCAGGATCCTGGGATGGAGCCCTGCATTGAGCTCCCCTCTCAGTGGGGAGTCTACTTGTCCCTTTCTCTCAGCCCCTCCTCCTGCTTGTGCTCTGTTTCTTTTTCAAATAAATAAAATTAAAAAAAATGAAACAAGTTAAAAATCAAGAGAAGGAATGAAAAGTATATTGATGTGGATAATGAATCAGAATAATTGAACAGAATAAATGAACACAAAATAGATGGTTAGTATTCTCAGAGTAGATCCTGAGGATATGGGCTCTGAAGTTAAAATTCCTTAGCTATTCGTTATTACCCATAACTTCAGTTTCTTCATCTGTAAAATGGGCATACTAAAACAGTACCAGATTCGAAGAGTTATGCTAAGGAGTACTTGAAGTAATTATTGTGGGACTCTTAGTTTAGTCCTTGTCACCTAGGAAATACCAGAGAAATACTAGCTGTTATTACTGTCAGTAATCATTGCTATAATCTTATCTGATCATGTGTGCCCTGGTTTTTTTCAGATGAGGTTAATGGGTTTTAGTGGATGAAATGACTTTTTCAAAAGAGAAAATTCTGTAAGTGGTGTAATCAATATTAAAACTCTTCTGCCATTGAGTCCATCTGCTTTGCCTGATTTTGAAACTAAAACTGTTAACAAATCCATTATTTTTAAACACTGGAGCTTCTGTGGGATACCCTATAGAGAAAGGAGAGAGGTACTTATTGAGTGCCTTAAATAAGAAGGTAGCAAAACTCTACATGCCAGAAATAAGCTGCTTGGCTCCTAGGTTAGTTGTCAGGCTCTCATTTCCAGGTCCCTTCTTTTCATCTCTCTCTGATCTTATGACTTTAATTCAAGGGTCTGCACTTCTTGGTTGGTGGCAACATTCCAGAAAGACCTACATGAGTGAACCTTGACTTAACACCTAAATTCTTTCCTCTTTTTCTTAATTAGATCTAAACCTTAACACCTATATCTTCAGTACAGAAACCCTACACACTCTGTGGTTTGCTCACATACTATCCTTGCACATAGCCGATAACCTATAACATAACCTGAGGTGGGCTCAGAAACTTTTTTTCAGGACTGCTCAGAGACGGACAATGGCAGATTGTATTGATTAGTCTCTGTGTGCTTCTATTCTGCTTTTATTTACTTAAAGCATTCAGTTGTTTATTTCTGAACAGTTAGCGATTGATTAGTGAGATCCCCAGTTACCTCTGAGAAACTTATTCAATATTTATATGTATTTATGCTAATGGCCTTCTCTTCCTCACTTCATTAAAGGGGGAGAAATTGTTTTCACTCATCTTCACTAATTATTCATTAACTCACTTAGTGTGTCCTTAGTGATTACTTTTAGAATTTGTTCAGTGTGTGGATTGAGAAGCTGCTACGTGCCAGGAAAAATGTAGGCCCTCCACATATAAAGATGAGCAATAAGATGATAGATCTCTTGACACAGTAATGACATAGTAAAGGATAAAACAGTGTCTTTGTAGGGAGTAAATGGAAGGTATATAAAGAAAGTAGTTTAGCCCATGTTCATACGCATACTAGGAATGTGCCAAGGATCAAAATAGGAGTAGCTACTCCAGATTAAGTGAGATAGCATACAGATAATCAGGAAGAAATGGGGAGTTCTGAAGCCCACCTGGTATTTTATAAATTCCCGTTTCAAATCTGTCTCACTAAAGAGTGTGCAAATGTGCTTGACATCTGTCACTCTAAATGTCTCTATGACACTTAGACACCCTAGCTTTGTAACCGGAGAAACTCTTTTCTTAGTCCAAATACAATTTGGGACCCTTTTCAGCAAACCCTAGAGAACAGAAATATATATATTCATCACCTAACTTTTACTGGTCTTATTCCCTTGCGTATTCCCATGGCCACTTGTAATGCCAAACGATGGAGCAAATAGCAACAGCTATTTGCATGCAGGAAATTCCTCTTGCCTCTAGGCAATAGTGGACTCTTCCACTCCACCTGGGCTTGATAATAACTGAATCACTGTGATATTTTATGTTTGGATTGTCCATAAACGGGAAATAAATGCCATTTTTAGTTTAAGGAAAACCAAACAAAACAACTTTCTGTATCTGCAGAAACTTTAATCAGATCCTAGCAAATAAACAACTAGAGTCACTGTGCTCAAAATTAATGCAACAATCTTCTCACTTTGTTTTCCTATATTCCAAGGCTTGAATGTCAGCCCGTCAGCAACTATGACAGTATGACAGTATGACAAGAGGGTGACATTAGGTAGGCTGCTAACAGTATGATGATGCTAACCCAAACTAGACCTAGTCTACTATTATATGTGCCTTTCCTTCCGTAGAAGGTATCCTTTTGGTAAAATGTTACAAAAGTTTTCTTATTTAAGTTATTAATAGCTGGGAATTTTAACATTTTTTTTTAAGATTTTATTTATTCATTTGACAGACGGAGATCACAAGCAGGCAGAGAGGCAGGCAGAGAGAGAGGAAGGGAAGCAGGCTCTCTGCTGAGCAGAGAGCCCGATGCGGGGCTCGATCCCAAGACCCTGGGATCCTGACCTGAGCCGAAGGCAGAGGCTTTAGCCCACTGAGCCACCCAGGCGCCCCGAATTTTAACATTTTAACAACAAAACTTTAAGAGAAAAAAATAAATGAATATATATCTAGTCTGTGTGGAAGAGAGTTTGTTAGGTACTTAGACTGAAACAGTTCTTTCAAGATCTTGGTAGACTAAAGATATATTTGGTGCAGACAGGACACTGAGAATATTTTAGGATTGCAGAAGAATAAAATATAAGGGAGGAAATGTATGGGAATGATAATAGAAAAACATGAACGGCATTGTGAAATGTCTGGTAAAGTGATCAGAGGAGTTGAGATTCTTTCTTTAGCCAACAGGAAATCTTGAAGTAATTTTGGGCAAAGGAAGTACAAGATTAGCTGTATTTTATTATAAAATTTTAATCTAGTAGCAGCATTTCAATGGATGAGTCTGGAAGAGGGAAAATGGTTAAGAAACTGAGCAAGTGTTCGCCATGGGTTGGAGAATATACACAAGACACATTTAAGAGTTAAATGCAGATACATTATCAAGTTAATGACTGATTAGACACGAGGCTAAAATAGACAGTCACTTGAGGAATATTCCTCTAAATGCAAAACTTAAACTGTTCTCTGCCTCCCAATGCTCTTCCCACCATTTCAGAAAATATTCAGTCATTGCTCACAGTGCCTGTCTTCCTTTTATCCTCAGACAGCACTGGTGTGGTTATTTATAAGCTTCCACATCTGGAGAACTAATTTGTTTGTGGACTGCTCCAGTTCCACAGAGTAGTTAGCTATCACTCAGCTGCACCAAATCCATTCAACCCTGATAATTAAATTAAATATCTACTGATATCAAAGAGACAGCAGAAACTTACTAACAATACCAAAAAGTTTTCTAGGCCCCTAAATAAAGCCCCAGTGCATTATAATAGATACAGATGACATATTCTCTAGTAGAATGATGGTCAATTTAATATTCCACTCATATTTTAATGTGTCTGTAGTGTAGTCTAGCGGAATATGGTCTCACAAGTAGAGTAACACATTGGCGGCTCAATATAATAGGACTGACGTTACTATGGAGTTCAGTATTACATGGGCATGACCTTACTGAAGAAGATTTAATTACTTGAAATACCAGAAGGATGACACCATAACAATATCATTGCAAAGGTCTTTAGAAAGAAGAGCTTGAGTGTCATGGCTGCTGACTTCCACACATTCATTTTATTTTATTTTTTTTTTAAGTCTGCATTAATTTTCTGAGCTAAGAGCATCACCATCAATTTTTGCACAGCCTACAAGTCATAAAATCATTCCATCTCTTAAACACTTTTTTTTTCTGTTCTCTCTTTTTAGAAGATTCTGTGCACTTTAAAAAAAAAAATAGTACACAGTAGTCTCCCTGCCATGCCTAACTAAGCTACAGGATGTTTCCTCTCTACAACTGAGTCAGTCCTTTATCCTTCCTGCAATTAGCTAAGAGTATAGATGTGTGTGTGTGTGTGTGAGAGAGAGAGAGAGAGAGAGAGAGAGATAAGGGTTGTAGGGGGGAGAGAGAAACTGTTGGTCTGTCAGGTTCTGTGCTTTGGAGTACATTGTGATATTTTACTCTTCTATACCTTACTTTCCTTATTTATTATTTACTTTCCTTATTTCCTTTTGCATCTTGGGAAGTGCTTCAACTATAGATTATATATGGCTATATAGTACTTATTGTACAGATTCACTATGATTTATTTAAATAGTACCCTATTCATGGCTAGTTAGGTTTCTTATGGTCTGTTATGAGCTGAATTCTATCTTCCCAAAATTTACGTGTTGAAGTCCTAACACCCAGGACCTCAGAATGTTACTGTATTTGGAGACAGGGACTTTAGAGAGGAAATGAAATTAAAATGAAGCCAACAGTATGGGCCCCTATCCACTCAACTATTGTCTTTTTTGAAGAGGGACTTGGGATACACGAAGGACACATATAGAGGACACATGTGTCCCCATGTGGCGACACAGTGAAAAGACTGCCATCTGCTGGCCAAGGAGAGAGGCCTCAGAAGAAACCAAACTGGCATCTTCATCTTGGACCCTGGCCTTCAGAACTGAGACAATGAATTTGTATTGTTCAAGCTACTTTGTGATATTTTCTTATGGCAGCCCTAGCAAAATACTACAGTCTTTTGCCTTTACAAAAATAGAGAAATCAATCATCCGTATAAGGTTATCAGTACATATCTCTGTACTTTAGGTATATAGGAGCTACTGATTCCATGCAAATTAATGTTGATGCTTATTAAAGCCTGTACCAAAAAGGATCATCTTTATAAATATGTAGAAAAATGGCATCTTCTTTCTTGGTTTAGATTATATCCCTTTATTTTTGAGTTGGCATATATGTCTTTCCATATAACCAGCAAAAAGCACAGGATACTTTCTTAACTTTCTATTAGTTGTTTTCAACTTTATTTTTCTGTTGGTGTGTTTGTCTTTCAAAACAAATATTGAATTTTCTTGTTAGCCATTATCTTTGTCAAGTGACTTTAGAGATTTGTTTCTTATTTAGGAAAATATTCTTTAATTGTAATGCAGAGCATAATTTACAGTTACTTTCCTAATATTCTGATTATTTTTTTAAGATTTTATTTATTTATTTGACAGAGTTTACAAGTAGGCAAGAGAGGCAGGCAAGGAGAGAGGAGGAAGCAGACTCTCCACGAAGCAGAGAGCCCGATGTGGGGCTCGATCCTAGGACCCCGGGATCATGACTGGAGCCAAAAGCAGAGGCTTTAACCCACTGAGGCACCCAGGCGCCCCAATATTCTGATTTTTTTTGGCGATTTTATTTATTTGAGAGAGAGACCGTGTGCACAGGTGGAGAAGGGGCAGAGGGAGAAACAGACTCACACTGAGCAGGGAGCCTTACTCTGTACTTGATCCCAGGACCCTGCATTCATGACTTGAGCCAAAGGCAGACACTTAACTGACTGAGACACCCAGGCACCCCTAATATTTTGATTTTAATTAAAAATAAATCTGTGGTTAATCTGGAATTTATTAGGTATAAAGCTGAATATACAAATTGGCTGGGTTAGTATATTTAATATATATTATTAATTGATCATCTTATAGTCTGATAAATAATTACTTTTAAGTGTCAATGATTACATGTTAATTACTGATTAATTAAATGTAACAAAATGCCTCTGGCATATATATCTGTACATATATAGTGTATTTTAAATCTCTTTTATTACCTGTGTTTTTCCCTAGTTATTATTTCTAAGTTTATCTCACTATTCCTATATGCTTATTATTTAGAAGCAACTCATTCATTTCTGATTACCAAGTCCTGCTCATAACCTATTCTACCATTGTGTTAAAGGTTTAGATTGATTTAAGGAGAATTGGTTTATTTAATACATAGAGTTTTACCCCAAAATAATGATTGTCTTTTTATATATCTGAGTGTTCCTTTTGTCATCACATAAATCTTGCACATTTTTAAAAGATTACTTGTAGCTGTATTATATTTTCATGGGAGATTACATAGGATGTCTTTATCCTCAGTTTTTCTATTTCAGAAACTGATTTTTTTTGCATGCTAATTTTGTAACTAGTCGTCTGAGTTAATTCCCTTAAATTCTTACTATTTTCTTTTTCACTTGATTCTCTTGAATTAATTAGGCTTTCCAAAAGAAAAAAAAAATTGGCTTCCTTCACCCTTGTTCCATTTACTTTTGTCATTTTACTTCACTTTTCAGGTTTTCCGACATATGCTTTTTCCCTCCTTGCCTTCTGTTGCTTCAGTTGCTATGATGGCCAAGGTTCTAGGTCTCTTGTTTATTTGTTTTTTGTACTGCCTATTTTTTTGCAATTGCTCTCCACTGTCTTCTCAGCTCAAATCTCTTAGCAGTCAACAGTCATAATGGAGTCATTTTGTATAAAAGTACCAGCAGATTTCTACCCATAACCTGGAATGTACACAGACATCGAGAACCTCTTGCTTCTACCACATGCACGGGCAGATGGAAATGGTCAAGGAACACTGTTCTAATTGTGGCAGAGGTGTCCGAGTAGACTTAACACAAATTGTTTTTGGTCATCTCTGGATAGTTAAAATTTAATCTGGGGAATTCCAAGGGCTCCATGGGTGGGATAGTCTAGTTCAACTTTCTAACCTACATTCTTAGCCAGTGGCCTTATTTGATCAAGCACAACTGAGAAGCCCAAAGGAGACATTAGGAGGTAAACAACCTTGATTGTGTCTCCTTTCCCAACCTTTAAAGACTGTCATTCCTCAGCTCTAAGAGGTTGCATGATCCAGTTAGGCAAATTGAAAAAGACTGCTTTTTTCAAAAGCATGAGAAAGTTAATTGAAATCAATCCATGTTCGGTGAAAATGCTACAGACATCACTGATAATTTAGAGCAATTAAAAGATGTTGTCCTGAAGCAAGGCAGAAACATTAAGTTTAAAAGCCTGTTAAAGGAAAATTACCAAAAATATTTAAATGGTATTATTTACCTAAGATGAACTAGGGACAGCTAAACTAATTAGTTAGAAGCTGTGTTTTTAAAACCATTGAGATCAGAATCCTTCACCTAGCATCCTTTGTTATTGCAAAATTATCTGTTAAAAAAAATGCATTCACCCTAGTTTTGAGTAAACTCTTCATGAAAATTGCTATTGCAGCTCAACCATCAGCAAATAGTTCTCTTATCTATGAAATAAGGGCATTTTAAAGCTAGTTTTCAAGCTGTATTTTCAGAGATCTAAATATTCTAGGAAGTAATTGAGCATGTATTATTAGGTAGGGTAAGGTAGAACAGAGAGAAAAGGAATAACCAGTTACAACTCTGGAATTCCTATCTCATGACAAACACATGAACATCTCTGTTTTATTACATTGCAAAATACATGGAAATGGGGATATCAGAGGTTCACCATGTCCCCATTCCCTTTGCCTTGACCATTATATATATCACCACTCAATCAGGTTTTCTTTTCCCCTGTAGCTTCTATAGAGCCTCGGGATCTTTCCTAACACGGTGATACAAGCCCCTCTCCCCAAATAATCAGAATTAGCATAAGACAAATCTTAACATAAGATTTCATTTAAGAAATGATTCCTTCATAAAAATAAATAACAGAGGGGCACCTGGGTGGCTCAGTCATTAAGCGCCTGCCTTCAGCTCAGGTCATGATCCCAGGATCCTGGGATCGAGCCCCACATTGGGCTCCCTGCTCAGCGGGGAGCCTGCTTCTCTGCCTGTCACTCCCCCTGTTTGTATTCCCTCTCTCACTATCTCTGTCAAATAAATAAATTTTAAAAATAAATAAATAAATAAATAAATAACAGAAAAAGTATGTTTAAAAAAAAAAGGCAGAACAAACAGAAAGAACTATAAGCCCGTTTCTAGACACACTTGGTTCTGGTTATGTTCTTTAAGCCCCCGGTGTACTAGCCTCTTTATTTCTAGATCCCCAATTGCTCATTGCTATTCTTATTATGTAAAGATCTAACATTTTGATTGCTCATAGAATTCTGCTGAGAAGTCTGCTAAGCCTCCCCCTTTGGTCATAGGATACAGGTCACCACCTTAGAAGGGCACCAGAAGCTCCCTCTATTCTGGCCACATAAATAATTTCTTATAGTTCCTCACTCCTGGGTTCATAAACATATATACTTTCCTAAAAGCTAAATGCTTCAG
Organism: Mellivora capensis; assembly: GCA_004024625.1. Classification (NCBI taxonomy): domain Eukaryota; kingdom Metazoa; phylum Chordata; class Mammalia; order Carnivora; family Mustelidae; genus Mellivora; species Mellivora capensis. Next base: position 10,517 of record PISX010007371.1, read on the forward strand.
GCAGTCTCTCTTTGCCCCTTTACTTTCACATGCTGGAAAAAAGTCTCTCTGGAACCCCTAACCCTGTCCTCAAACAAAAATCTCCCTACACCTTCCCAATCTTTTTTTTTTTTTTTTTAAACCCCAAATAACATGTTTTCCCTCTGTGAGGCCCTGCTCTGGCCTCTGGCTACAATGCTTTTTGAACCATTCTTCCTTTTGTTTCTATCGTTCCACCCAGTGTAACCCCACCTTGGAGTCCCAGTTACCCTTCTTCTGATGGTTTGAGATAATAAAATGCTCTACTACATATCTGTGCAACTTTGGGGAAATTTGTCTCTCTGAGCCTTGGTTACAAGTAACAAGATAAATTTTGTTTATCTGTTTGAAAATACTAAATTCACTAATACAAATAAACACAAGTTTTATGCAATCCAAAGTTGTTAATATCTCAACATTTTTAGGGTTATCAAATCATTATTACTGTACCTATAGCTACTATTGTTGCTGCTACTGCCCCTACTGTTACCCTGAATATCATTAGTGTTCTATCCACTGGAAGAAAGTGTGAAGTTGTTGCTTGAAAATGTGCCCTGTCATATGCCCTCAGCATAAGAACCCAGTTTAGAGGTATTCTCAGACAATTTTTTCTACTAGCATCACCCTTAGATCAGGGTGGATGAAACCTTGTCCTGGGCGTTGAAATTCTAGGAACTCACACTTTGGAGTAAAGTTCCTTGACATTTTCAACCGAGAAATTAGAGTAGCAGTGCCCACTAACTAAATGGGATGTTCCTGAGCCCAGAACACAACACATGTGGGCTTTGGTCTCCATTTATTTCCTTCCTTAAGTATTCTTCTACCTTCCCAATGATCCCCTTACTACCCCTTCCAAGTGGGGTTTACCAAATGCCCTGATAATATCCAGGACTTGTACCTATGAAGTTGACTTCAAGCCATGGCCAAGTGCAGTTCTAAAAGATAGCCCGATGAGCAGATCACTCTTGTTGGTCAGGGTAGTATCTCTTTCACAAGATCTACTCAGTATTTCTTTCACAAGATGCTACTCAGCATGGGTTGCTCAAATTAATTATATAAACAGGCATCTCACCCAAAATATTTTTTCAAGAGCCTAAATATGTTAGAGAAACTTCCATTTAATGAATTGTGCCACTTTCCTACACGCTGATTATGTAACCCATTTTTCATTTCCTGGCCCACCTTATTCATTGTTTTTGTCATACACAAGGAACTTGGCCACTCTCAAGGATTCATCCACTAACTCCAGAAAAACTGCTGATGTCTTCAAGTCTACCAATCAGACATGTTCTTAGACCCTTAATTAATTTAAGTGTGTCTTTTGGGTGATGCCTTCAGCTTGTATGTGGGATCCACCCAGCTCAGTATTTGGCAATTCTTCTCTAAGGCACTTAACCATCATAGTTACCATCCATCATTTTTGGTGCCTAGATCATAATGGAGACCAATTCATACACCTGTGAATAAAAGATTCCTCCTGCCCTTGAGAAGATCAGTGGGGGTACAGGAAACCCAATCTTTCCTAACAATCACCTAGAAATACTTTGACTATGAGAATGGTCATAGTCTATGGCATGTGGCATCTTGTGTCAGGGGTAATCATTTGCTGTTTGGATTTATTTGCATTATCCGAGAAGCATAATATCAGCTTCTGTGGGGATTAACTAGCACTGGATTTAAAATACAGTGGCTGATGGCAGATAAGCAGGAATAAAATATTGAGCCAAATAATTTCGTATCATGCAGGGCAACTGTAGCAAGATGAATAAACCTCTTACTCAAATGATCTGCCTCCAGAAAGTAGAAAAGGTTTGCTCATGGAAGATTCTAATAATAAAAATTGGGACTGTCAGAGATCTCAGGACACCCTAGCCAAAGTGTCTGAGGAATATCTTAATGACAGAACTGTTGCCAGAAAATTCTTCCATTGCTTTCCTTAATTATTTTGTTAATTATTTCCACCAAGATCTGCAAAACTGGTTCTAATTTTAAAAAAGATTAAACTCTGTCTTTTCTACATAACCAAAGGCCAGAGTGTTCTGATAAATGAAACAGCACAGGAATCTAGATGCAGATTTGTAACTACAGTTACTCCAAACTATCCACATCATTCAGTTTTCCCTCAAGTTTCACTTGAGGGTGGAGAGAGAGAGCGACAACAAAATAGATATATATGGCATGGCCATTTGCCTTGTCTTAATGACAGAAATTTATGTAACTAAGGTATAAAAATAGCATTTGTAAATTTTTTGTCATTTTCAGATAGTGTTTTATGATATCCTGTGTTTTAATATAGTATATAATTATTAAATATATAATATATTCAGATATCTTATTTTCCCAACAATAGTGAAGGCCTCTCTGAAAAATGCACATAGTTGGCAATAAATAAATTGAAAAAAAAAATAAGCTATTAACATTATTTTCATTTTGTGGGTGAAGATATTCATACTAATAAATATTAACTAATGATGAAACTCATGCAGTGACTAATGAGATTTGACTTGAATCCAGTTGTTAATTCTAAGTCCTCTGCTTGTGTGTGTGTGTGTGTGTGCATGTGTCTTTTCCTATCTTAACTGTTTTGATTTTTTTTCTTATCATCTGTGGTACCTGGCACTTGGCTCTATACCCTCAACACTTCTGCTTCTAACTGAGCATTCTCCCTGGGCACCCCAGAACTAGTACCCCCAACCCTCCTCATGAATCTACCCATTTATCCTACCAGATTAGAACCATGAATAGGACAGCTAGTTACAGAGGACTTTGAGTTTGCCACATTTACTTACAGGTTAATTACACTGATGCTTATGAGGAGATCAAATCTAGGAATAAGTTAATCCTTCAAAGTTTACTCATACTTTTCCCCTGACTAATATGCCCCTTCCCACTGTCCAGATTACAAGAACTCCAAGTTCCACTTGTCCAAAGGTAACCTGATTTATACACTAGCTTTCTTCCTTGCATAAACATAGGGATTTGTTGCTTAGTTTCGAAGACCAATAGCTATAACCCCACTAATATGTATGGTACAAATTTACTATAGAGTTTTCTTTAAAATAAGATTTCAAAGTATCTTAAATCTTAATTAGTAAAATAATCTCAAGAATAGGACTTGGTGAAAGAAAGAAAGAAAAGGAAAAAGAAAGGAAAAGAAAAGGAAAGGAAGGAAGGAAGGAGACAGGGAGGGAGGGGGAAAGAAAGGACAGAAGAAGGAAGGGAAGGGAAGGAAGAAGGAAGGAAAATGTAGAGGAGGGAAGGCGAGAGGGAGAGGAAGGAAGAGAAAAAAAGGTCTACTTTATTGGCCTTTCTATATAGAGGAATCAAGCACTCCTCATTGGGTCTGTTCATGAAAGAGACATTCATTAAGCACCTATTGTATGTGGGTCATATCACTTCCTAAGTGACTTAGCTGACCCCACCCTTTTCCCTTCCAGTGGCCTTGCTGCAGTTTGTAACTCAGTTTCTTTATTGACTCTCTCTTGTAGCTATAAACTCCACCAGGACTGAAGGCCTCTATCCACAATGCCTTAGATGATGTCTGGACCTAGCAAACACTCAATATTTTGTGAATGAATGATTAAATTACAGTATTACAGTGGCTGAATATAAGACCGCTCCCCTTTCAAGAGTGCACTGAGTGCTGTACTCCACCCCGGTGTCTGAAGTTCTCCCTAAAACCTGGATTTGAAATCTCTTGGTAGGACTTTCTGTCTGTGCCTAGAAGCCTCAGTTCTCTGCAGAAGATGCTGCAATGATCATTACCCCAGTATTCTGACATAGCATCCTGTCAGCTCTGGAAGTAGGTCAATAAAGTTTTCCAGCATATACTAACAATTGAAGGTTAAAAAAAAATCCATTTTACTGCTGCAAATATAAGCTTCATAATAAGTTAAAAACCTGATTTTGTAGACGATTTGTTCATTTAACCTCTGCTAAAGACAAAAAAAATATGATTTATTGATTTTGATTTTCTAATAAAAAAAATTATGTCACCTTTTAATAACCAACTTATTACCAGATGGTGGGGTCTTGGGTCTCATAAACAAGGATTATGGTTAAAACATTGAAAGGAGAATTTCAATATAAAAATCAATAAAAATATGTAAAAATAAAATGAATCAAGAGCAAAAGCAATTCCTTCTCAGGGGTTTATAATAACATTTATTAAAAAAAAAAAATCCTGAGCCTAGTGCCTGATCCTGAGTAGAGCAGTAGAACAGTAATAATGGAAAAACTAACAAATAAGTAAAGTCATAAATACTTTTTTAGGAAAGACAGTAGCTACCATTTATTGAGTACTCATTGCATACCAGCTATTGGTGTGGACGCCTAAATTACTACAAGAGAACCATGTACATACAGTTGAATGTGTTCCAAGCAAGAGACTTCGTTGTTGTTTTTTTTTTTCAATTTTTTACATAAATTATCATATTTAATGCTCAGAGCAAATCCTTGTAGCTGTGTGTTAATGCTCATATTTTGGAATGAAGAAGTAGGGGCTCAGACATGTTGATTTGCTTGCGTCAAATCACAGTTAATATGATTGAGTTTAGATATTTGATGATCTTTCCACTCAACTCTCCTATCCCTCCCAAACACAGGAAAACACTACAATAAATTCAGTCAACCACCCTGTCAATTGCTAGAGTTTTAATTATTTTTTTAAGGAAATTGTAAGGGTTTTTGTGTTTGTTTGTTTCTAATTTATCATCCCCAAGGTGGTTCTCAGCTATTGCTCAGGCTAGTTTTAATAAGTGCTGGCATTTACATTTTTGCATATGATACTGAGACTTGTACAACCGAACGCCAGGGCTTATTTTCTGTGAGCAATGTTTAATCAAAAGTGACCCATAATTTCAAGCTCCAGTGCCTACCACTGCCTTACTAACTCGATACTTGTTCACTTTGGAGACTCCTCACTCAAGTTTAAAATATGGTAGATGATCATCAGAGTCTCTTTCTGTAGCCTTCTCTCCTCTGGCTGCCCTTTCTAAGAGCTCAGGGAAGCAACTTCTATCTTTTGGTTTCTTAATCGCTCCTGCTTATGACAGATGAGTCAAAAAATAGTAAACTTCCTAATGAGGGTTTTCTTAGACAAAGTACAGAGTTTGTGGTATGTTTGTATACATGAATGCATGTGTGTCTATATGTGTGTTCTGGGGCAGGAGCAAGAGAGTATTTAGTCTCATAATTATCACAATTCAGTCTTTTTTCCAGCCTGTATGTAAGCCAGTCTCATATTTAGTCCAATATCCCAAAAGAATTTCCCAACAACTCAGTGAAGAGGGATATTGTATCTGATTACAGTAGAATGGGGGATATTATATATTAAATCATCCATATCATTTGTGAGAAAAAGGGTACAGATTCTGCTTCTTTTCCCCATGACAGTATAGACTTACATTTTTTTTTAAGAATTTATTTATTTATTTGACACAGAGAGATCACAAGTAGGCAGAGAGGCAGGCAGAGAGAGAGAGGGGAAGCAGGCTCCCTGCAGAGCAGAGAGCCGGATGTGGGGCTTGATCCCAGGACCCTGAGATCATGACCTGAGCGGAAGGCAGAGGCTTTAACCCACTGAGCCACCCAGGTGCCCCAGTATAGACTTACATTTTATAAATCTTTATTTTTAGTAAATTTATGGTTTTTAAAATACATTTGGTAAGAAAAAATAGAAAATAAATTAATCCTAAAGCCGTAAAATGCTGTGACTCCCTGTGTTTTCAAATTATATGTCTACCTCTAGGCTTCTTCTTTCTTCCTTCCTTCCTTTATACCTTCCTTCTTTTTTCCTTCCATTTTGTTTTTATATATAATTTTTAAGGTCACAGATCTGCTCTATCCAAGGTTAAGACAATGGTTTTCACCATAGAATGGGAAATGAAACAATCAGAGCTTGAGAGAGACAAAAATCTGGAATATCACATGAAGAGATGGTTGGCTGTGTTTTATAGAGGAAGAATTTAGGAGAGATGGGAAGCAACAGAAGAAGAGTAAATAGAAGATAAACAGGGGAAAGGCTGAGTGACTTGTTGAGACTGTCTGTATCAATGTTGGATTTTTTTTTCTTTTTTTTTCCCTGATTGGGCCATTGCATGTTAAATCTTTGAGTAGATTTATTGAGTTTGTACAAACAGGAGCAAGAGGCCCATTTGACTTGGGATCACAAAGGTACTGGCAGGAAACTGAGACCTGTGCTTTTTTTAAGGACAGGATTTGGATGTAGAAAGCCATGATTTGAATCCTGTTTTTATAGACATGATCTTGGATGAATTCTTAAGTCTCAGTTGGTCACCTGCAAGAAACCTTGTGAAACAATTAAATGCATATAGGTAAATGGGATTAGAGTGAGGGGATGCAGCAGGTACCAAAAGGGGCGGGGTGTGTGGGGGGGAGTGATGATCAGTCTTGGAGATTTATCACAACCTTTGAGAGTCATTTGTGGCAAAGTGACATACCTTTATTTTTCTTATGCATAATTCAACTGGGCATTTAGTAATAGTGGATTAATTCAGATCTCTGTATTGCCATCCTTTGGCTCCATCTGTTAAAATGGAGAAAACTAGAAAGCCACCTTTTGGTTGATTTCATTTGTCACTTCCTGACACTTTCCTGAAGAATCTTTAGGCAGACAAGTGTAGTTAAATGGTAGTGTGATGGTGTTCAAAAAAATCATATATTCTTTAGGCTATCATCCCAGGGTCAATCCTGAGGGCTTAGAATGAATGAAATTACTCTTCTGAATTGTGGTCATTCCTCAGGATTGACACAGTGTATCTTCTGCCAGGAAGTAAGATTTGGAACTTAGAAAGTTTTTACTTTAATGCATACTTTTGATCCCAGAACAATTTTGTTGTTTTCAGCTATATTCCTCTTGTACATATTCTTCTTTTACCACTACGAATGCAGTCAACCTTCATTTCTAAATCCCTCTCCAGTCCATTCTTTTTACTCACAGTAAATAAATATTTTACATATATACATATATATGTGCTGATGAACAAGATTAATGACAAGATATTTCATATTAAAATAAATATTATAAAAGGGGAAAATGTGAAAACACATCAGCTTTTCTTAGATAAATTTTGTAGAATATTTACCCCCCCCTTTTTTTTCTGTTGTTTCATAATACAAACACCTTTCCTAGTCCTTTGATAGAAATCTCATCCCACTGGGAAGTAACATCAAATGAACTTGGGCTCTTCTAAGCTCACTGGCATCAGTGCTGGATGAGAAGCTTAGATTATTCATCCTCTTCAAGGGATAGGAGCTAGTAAAGGGAAAAGAAAGGACCAGGAGAGACAGCAACATGCAATAAACTTTACTGAGTGGTACTTGGATATGGATGTAGGAGAGACAAATGTTCTCTTAGAACATGAAACTACCCAGAGGCTTATGGTAAGGGAACCAGAATGGATGGACCATAATGGCACTCCTAGGGGAGATGGAGATAGGAGATAAGGGTTATGTCTAGATGATACTACTCAGCTGCAAGGCAGGCAGTCTATGTCAAAGAGTTCTAAAGGGCAGGAGTTGCTTGGAGTCTTACAGCTGGAAGATAGTCTTATCAGTAGTCAACAATGCTGGGTGAGGTATACAAAGCAGGGAGGCTCTCCATGGTTAAAAATCTGTTTATTGAGGGTTTTTTTATTTTGTTTTTTTTTAACATTGGGTGTGTGAGAAATTGAGTTTTGCACCTGTAGGCTTTGAACTGATGGGTCTCAATATGCAGTGAAGAAATAAACAACCTGGGGACCAGTATATTAGAGGCCTCATTTATGTAACAGATTCATAAAGGACTCAGAATACTGAAGCTGAGATCAGGTTCCTAGACAAGGAACATTGGAAAGATCTTCTGTTCCTTTCATTTTACAATTTTTAAAAAAGAGTTTACTTCTTAATTTGACAGAGAGAGAGAGTGTGTAGGTAGGTAGAGTAACAGAGGGACAGGGAGAAGCAGGCTGCCCGCTGAGCAGAGAGCCCAATACGGGGCTAGGTCCTAGCACCTTGGGATCATGACCTGAGCCTAAGGCAGATGCTTAACAAACTGAGTTACACAGGTTCCCCCTCATTTTATGAGTTTTAAGAAAAAAAAGGGGTACAGAATTTGGAGAAGGCTGGGATTGACATATTCTGACTGAATTTTAGGAAAGTGATTCTTTTTTGAATAAAATGAAAAAATAAAAAGATTTTCATGCTCTTGTCAATATTGTCAATTAATAACACCCCTAAAAAGTTTCTGAGTAAAATAATCATGCCATATATACCTGACTCTAAAGGGCTATAACTATTAAAAGTAGCTGGGGAGCTGAAATACACACTAAGTACTGTGATCTTAATTTGGCCTCACATACTTTTTCAGTTAATATTCCTATCATTGCACATCAAGCAACTTGTCTAACAGTCTCAAAACAACCTAGATAGATTTGTTTGTTATTGTTATTTTGGTTTTGGTTTTGGTTTTAAACAGTCTTAGCGCTAACAATCTATCAATACTGTCTTGGGATGCCCTTATGTGTCTTTCTTGGTAAACTCTTACTAATGTATCAAGGTAAACTTACTAGTTACGTCCTCATAAATTTTTCTCTGAATAAATGAATAAACACATCGTCTATGTATTCATAACATTTTGCTTGTGATATTTTTATAGAACAACCCTGCTTTGTATTATAATCATTTTGTTATGTTTTCTGTATTGTAGACCCCCTCATCCCATTTGTTGAAGGGTGTGCCTGTCTGTCATAACTTTGCATCTCTATCATCTAGCACAGAGACTGAAACAGAGTCACTTAGGATTGGTTAGATTAATAAAGTTACTGTATTAATTTTTTGTAACATTGTAAAATGTTTATCCATTCTAATGATAGATGACCATATAATAAGTTATACTAAAGGAGAAGCTCTTAAATGATTAATTATAACAATAATTATTATTTTATAGAAAGAATGTGTATACAAATTAACAAGTTAAAACAAATCCCTATAAATTCCATGAGTGGATTCCAAAATATATAAAAAGTATAGGACAATTTTGAAAATTCTGTAGCTCACCATTGCCTCTCTGGAGATGACAGAACTAATTGCCCAGGGAGTTCTGTCCCATAGTTTAGTAGAGGAGCTTCTTTTTAGATGGCAGCAGTAATTCTCCATATCATGAAAAACCAATGTCAATGGGATTTGCCCTAGAGAAATCTGACAATTTTCAGAGTAATGGGAAAAAAAAAAAAGTCACTCAGGGGCATAAACTGCTATTGCATGTTACAGACCTGAGTATACTAACTTCACCTGCACACACTGCTTTTAGATTTTCTTTTAACTTACACCATCTGTTGGTCTGGATCCTGTGTTGATTTGTGCATCCTTTGGAAGGCAGAAGCGCAACACCTGCCTTCACAGATGTTTCAAGACTCAACCAGATGCCCAGATGTAAACTGATAAAAAGAGAATTGGCTAAATTTGGGGTGAATAAAAAATTAAATGCAATTTAAAAGTTTCCATCCACATGTATGATAATCAGGAAATGGTTTATTAAAGGTCTTCAGGCCTAATTAATTTTTAGGCTTGGTGCAATTATCTTTTTTCCCCATATAGACTATATTTCCAAATCATAGTTCCCCTTTCTTGATGCCAGAGGTTAAGTCTTTGAGCAGAGCCTCCACTTGATAATGCATTTACTTTTAAAAAATAGTATTTTTGCATAGTTCCTTTTTATGATATGCATGGCTATACATCTACCTGGGCAAATACATGGGGCACTACGTGCCATTCATCCCTTTTAGATCACAGTAGACATGGCTAATCAAGCCAAACCCTCTGGACAGGCATTACCAGTCGATCATAACATACACACTTATGTTAAAATCTAGTTATTTTCACATATGTGACATATGTGTGTGCATCAAATCAAATAGGAAAATCATGACACTTTTATTCTTTTCCTCTCTATTCAAATGTCCCCTATTCATAGAGAAGTCTTTGGTGACACTATAAAGTAATCCCACTCGCTAGGAACTATCTAGCATATCATCCATTCACATGTTATTTATCACTATTTGGAATTATTATATTTGTTGTTTACCTTGCTTTATTTTCCATATGCTTCATGAAAATTAAGCTCTGAAAGATATAGACCTTGTCTTTCTTTCTCTATCACCTTGGTATTCCCAATATTGAGAAAAATACCTGATAACTGGCAGGGACTTAATATTTGCTTGATGTATGAAGAAAATGTAAGATAAAGTTCAAGAATAGAAATAAAAATGAGATGAGTCTAATGTATGTCCATTAGTTATTTTTCTCTAGAAAAAAGCTGTCTGAAATAAATATTATGTAATCCATGTATGCAATTTTGAATTTCTAGTAGCCCCATCAATGAAATTAAAAAAGAAATAGGTGAAATTATTTTCAATAATATATTCTCTGACCCAATATATAAAGAATATTAACATTTTAATATGTAATCCAAAGTTATTAGACATTTTGTGTATTATTCATACTAAGTTATTGAAATACAGTGTCTATTGTATATTCATAGCACTTCTCAGTTTGGACTAGCCATATTACAAATGCTTTATACCCATATGTGGCTAGCCACTGCCCTATTGGACAATGTGGGTCTAGAGTACAGAGTCTGTGCAGGTGTTTTGTGAAAAATAAGACCAGAAAAGTAGGGTTGTTGGTTACAATGTGGAAAGTTTTAGAATGGCAGGGTGAGATATTTGAAACAAGTAGACAAATGACATTTCAACACAGGGAATGTGATAATTGGCACTGCACTTAAGGAAAAGCAATGTTATGCATGGTAAAGAAAGGGAATAATAAAAAAATTGGAGGTTAGTTGCCATTACATAAGAGAGAAATAATAAATATTTGGAGTAAGGTGATGACATAGACTGATAAAGATGGGGCAGATAAGTCTGATTAGATAAATATTCTCAAGTATGCATCTACTCACTGTTACTTCACAAAATCTTCATGATTATATCTATTTTATATCAAATATTTCCAGGTTTCATTTAGAATGATTTTTCTATAATAACAGTTAAGAATTATGACTCTTTTCACTCATAAAAGAAGTCTTATTGCACCTTTAAATTATACTCTACTGACAGCCAACCTGCTGAAAAGTAAATTGATAGGTAAAAAATGAACATAACGTTAAAAAAACCTGTACCTCATTATATCAGACTTAGTTGCAGCTCAAAGTAGAAGTATCTTTTGAGGCTACATCTTTATGTCCAAGAGAAGATAGGAGAGACTCTGTATAGTGATTGCAACCCAAATCCTTCCCCCATTATCTCTCCTTCATCAAAGCCAAGTCCGTAAAACTTACCCTTGTTTCCTCTGTGAATATAGAACATTTTCTGTGGGTCTATAATGCACCTGACAATGTGTGCATTTTCTGGTACTGTTACTGTTACTTACAAATATCCCAGCTCCCCTCTATCATATTGTTTTCTCCCTTAAAGTCTTTTTTATTTTTTATTTTTATTTTTTTAATTTGTCAGAAAGAGAGAAAGCACAAGCAAGGGGAGTGGCAGGCAGAGAGGGGAAACTGGCTCCCCACCCAGCAGAGAGCCCAAAATGGAGCCTAAAGCAGATGCTTAATGGACTGTGCCACTCAGGTGTCCCCTTTAAGGTCTTAAGGGATGTTTACATTCTTTCAATCTGTCCCTTTTTACTTGAAGAAAAAGTTTATATATGCAGAGACTTATCATAAACCACTGCATGTGTAAAACACCTAATAAATAGTGTTGTATTTATTCTTTGCAACAACCTTATAAAGTAAGCGCTAGAGTTAATCACATTTTCCAAAGAGAAAACTGAGCCTTGAGGGTGTTAATTAGCTTCCCAGAGTCAGAATAGAGAAAGTCGAGAAAGGATAGGAATATCATTGATCTGCATGTTTAAAACAATCATATCAGATACCTTTAACACTGCAACTTCTATGCTTCTAATATTAAATCAACTTAATGTGGCCATCTTTAGGGGAATACCCATGAGAGTTTGCAGAAGGATGTTGTCAGTAACATCAAATCATACTGAGAAATTAAAGAAAATGAGGACTAAGGATGTTCGTTTAATTGCATTTTCTGAAGAGGTCAAGTTTATTTGGTAACTTCTGAAACATTATTTTAAATGAGGAACGAGGAAGAAAAAAAATGGGCAGTCATTGCAGAGTAGATAGTGATTGAGTAAGAAGGGACATAAGTAATGCAGTCTCACCGTGAACTTCCACAACTCCTTCCTCCATCTCTATTCAGCTACCTAATTTGACTTCTCAGAGAAGTCACTGAAGATAGTATTGGCAGTGTGCTTGTGTGATAATCACTATCCATTTTAAGCCTGATCTACTGGGTAGTCATGGACCTTCAGAGTCAGAAGTGATTTTAGGAGCATTTAATGCAGCTTTTTACTATAAACCTTCCATTTTCTCTGGTCTTTTGGGAAAGAACACAAAATTTGGTGTACTGGGTGATCCCTCTACCTTTTTTAAATTGTTTTTAATTATTAGATAGGTATAAAAATCTTTTAACTCTTAAAATGGGTATAATGTAGCTTGTATTGCTGCTCTGAGGTCAAAATAAAGGCATGATATATACATATGTATTTATATACTGGAAGAGTTTTATATTTTGTATAATAGGTAGTGTTTTGCCAATACAGTACATACTTTTCTTTCCCCTTAAATAATCCTAATAATGACACATCCACTCATAAAACAACTCTTTGGTTTTCAGACATCGTAGTTGTAAGGACTCTCAGTTGCTAAAAATAGTTTTGAAAAGTAAAATTTCCTTGTAAGAGAGAAAGAGCAATTCAGTAACTCCTATCCATTAATACAACTGAGATGCCCTTTCTGCAAAACACAGAGAAGCACCAAAGAAGTTTTTAAAGTTGAATTTTCTTATGTCTCCACTCCAAACCCAACTCAAAGTGTTTTCTGTCCCAAACCATTCAGAGTAATTTCTATTAGTTCAGTAGATACTCATAATTTCAGAATCAGTTCTCTTCTAATCATTTCTTTCTGGTCACTTATTTTCACTTTATTAGAGTATCAAGTAATAAGTGAGTTGACCTGTTCTCAGTAGTTTGGGACTATCATCTCCTTCACTGAAGGTACTGGATTTTATTGAAAGTAAAAAACAAAACAAAACAGAACAGCACCCTTTGTCATAGGCAGCCAAATCAGAGTCATCCCAGTCAATCAACAAGTTTGAAGTTTGAGGTATATACATACTTACTGAGTGGAAGCTAACCCTCTGAAAATGTTACACATTAATATTTATCTCAAATTTATATACACCAGTGAACTTATATAAATGAGAGAGGATTATTTCTGTAACAAGAATGTAATCACTTACCTGTGTATATATTAGACATACCTAAGTCTTTATATATTAATTACTTTGTGATATGGGTCCTTCCTCATGCCCCTACCCGACCTATGGGGGCTTTGTATCATTGCTCTATCCTTTATAAGTTAATATGTCTCCCTTAGTCCCAATTACTAATATGCACAAAGTGCTAATTATTGTATTCATCTCCCAGGATCATTGTGAGATCCAAAAGAAGTCCATGTACTGCTTCTCAGGACTGTAATTTTCTATATAATTATAAATATTTGCTGCTATTATTAATAGCTATCAGGGTCATATAATAATATGTTTGATATGTAGAAGCTTAGAAGATAGAGTACAAAGTTTAGGGCGTGTAGAATAAGGGAGGTCACCATAAATGTAGCAGATCCTGTTAATGCCAACTCTGTGTGACTTAAATTATGTGTTCTATTTTTTTTTGTACAAGTCTAAATGAAATTGACATTTAGAAAAGTCACAGTAACTTGGCACATTGATATAGATCGACGTTAAATAAGTTTTTGTATTGACAGAGACATTTTAGCCATTAGTAATAGTTTGACTATTCAAAAAGGTCCTGGCTCCATGAGTGGGGATTTACTTATAAGAAACTTAAATAGGAATCAAACAGAAGGTGATGATATATGCAGAAGAGGCAGGGGAATTAACAAATGTAAGTATCACTTTCCATAGCCAAAGCTAATAAATGTGTATTTATGTAAATCAATCGGCGCTATTATCACATGCTGGATGGGTTATCTTATGTGAATGGTGTTACTTGTAAAATTCAAAAACACTAATCATAGTTAACAAAACAGTCACATGGAAATCAATTAGCCTTTGCACTACAAGAAATTACAAATTTAACTCATTATTCTTGTCTTACAGTCAGTTTATTTCCCAACCTTATATAAAGTGACTCCAGTATACAATGAAAGCAATTACAACCCTTAGAAAAAGATTTTTGGGATTGTGTCTGGAAGCAAGCAGAGGTCATGATTATGAATAGTGACTTCATTTTGGTCATTATCATTATCTGTGTGTTTTCCTAACTTAAGTTTACACAGATTGACACTTAGTTTACCTATCAAATGGAACATTGTGTGTGCTGTGATTTTTGTGACTTTTAGTCTGCTTCAGTATGAATGCATATCCTTGTATTTGAAATTTAGAGGATTCATAGTATAGCACAGTGAGTAGTGCAAGAGGAGATTTTCGAAGTTGTAGTTTAGTTGCTCTTCTCCAGCACAAAAGAAATAATCTTTAACCCAACTTCTAAAGACTCCTTAAATTTATATATTATACATCTCTGCACTTTAAAGTTCATGGAAGTGCCTTTGTCAATTCTGCAACAAAAATGATGAGATATAATCTCTCTCTTTCTCCCACTCTTTTTATCTCTCTTTCATAGACAATGGCTGTTCTTTCCTGGGGCAATTTCTGTTTGGTAATAAATTTAGACATTTTCAAAGTCAAAAAAGAACAAGGGGACTGGAGGATTACGAAGTTATGAAATGCAAGTTGTCTTCTTAAGTCATAAAGTGATTGCAGTGCATGCCACTCCAGGGGAACAGTGCCTTGCCGCTGATTTTTGCTAACAGAAACATCTGAATGACTACGAGGGGAATGTTGCTTCATGATTACTAGAGCAATGCTATTATTCAAAATCTCAGTCTGATTTTAACTTTAAGGACACAGTTTTAATGCCCAGTGATGCTGAGTTCTCTTGGGCAATGAACAACTCTTAAAAAATTCAGATGTATGTGAAGGATCCCCAGCCCTAAAGTCTAGATGCCAGTATATGAAATATGAACCTTAATTTTTTTGGTGAACTTGAACAAGTGATTAGATTCTTCTGAGTTTTTTGGGGATTTTGAAGTTCCCTCCTACTGACAAAACTAGATTTCCTAGTAACCATGTATTTAAGAAATAATTATTTTTGCTTGCTTTATTTATTTATTCATTCATCAATTATTTGTATAGTGATTTCTATTAGATTAGTAAGTGCATGGCAACTCTGTAAAACCTTTACTACTGACTACAAGCTTTGGTTTAATTGATCAGTCATAAAATTTGCTTCAACATACTGTCACATAACTCTTTGTTTTAACCCTAGTTGGAGTATATACTCTAGAGCTCAAGTATGAAGCCATTTTGCCCTTTGCCAAGATTATAGATTTATAGCCCACGGGAAAGTAAGATTCCTTCCAATACATTATGATTTTTTTTCCTTTTTCATATCATATTTTCACATTACTGATTCTGTGGCATTGGTTATCGCTTTAATAAAAATGGTGTCACAGTTTCTATTGAAAGCATCTTATATTATCTCTCTGATATACTGATATCCATTAATTTCCTACACTCTTTTGATCTACTAAGTACAGAGTGCTGAGGAACATGGTGATGTATCTGACATTAACTCTCCTTCTCTTTCATTCTCCAAATAAGTACTGAGGACACTGTATGTTTTATTCCAGCCTTAGAGATATAAAGGCTACAGGAGTCAAGATCTGGTTATTTAGAATCTCATGGTCCAAAAAGAGAAGCTAGGATGTTAAGGCCACTACCGCTAATGCAAGGAAGAACATTTTGTTTATATTAGGTGACAATCAAAGAATAAAGATAGTTCTTCCAAAATTTAAAAAAAAAATTGCTCCTGAAATTATTTATATTTTATTTGACATGCCTTACACATTTTAGTCAAATATATCCAACCTAAGTAATTGAAAGTTTAGGTAACAAAATAAATCATGTGTATTCATGTGTCCTTCTAAATGAGGAAGTATCTTGGAATAGTCCAATATTAATGTATTATAAACTGAATTACAGATACTCTTTCAGTTTATAAAATCAGAGAGGCTGATATAGTTACTGTCAGTTTAGTTCAAATAAAGCTGCTTTGCTCATTTAGTACAGTATGAAACCCCCCCAAATTATCCCAGATTTATGTTTATTTTATCAGGGCTAGGACAAACTACATAAGAAAGGGAGATTTTAATAGAGGAGACATTTTATTATTGTTATTTATTGAGCATCAAAAAAAATTTGTAAATTTAGCCCCAGTGCTTCCCAAACGTACCTGCAAATTCTAAGTGCTTTTTTATTTTAAAACATTGTTTTAAATCATAATTACATTTTTGAATGTGCACCATGTACAGAGCTGTCTTCTAAGTATTTTTGAAGCTCCATCTCATTTAATCCTGACAATCAACACATGAGTCATTTTTTTCTCAGCTGAGAAATCTGAGTCATAGAGAGGTTAGCCAGCCTCCGTGCACCCACCAGAGCTTAGCTAAATTTCAGTCTGAGACATTTCTTCCCTGGTAGATGAGCCACAAGATAATAAGTCGTGGAGGAGTTACAAGTCTAAGTTCTTAACCAACTGAAGCTGTTGTGCATGTGAAAATTGACCCAACTACTTTGTAGCCAAATCAGCATATTTCACAGTCACTTCTTTTTTGCTTTCTCTGCAGAATCCACACATGGCTCTGCTTAATGTTAAGCTACGCATGGGAACCTGGTTTAATTGCAACTGAAATGGCACTTTTTCCCACCCCCTCAGTGTTATTGCTACTGTAGTTTCTGTGATCTGTGATGTGCAGCTTATATTACTGTATTATGCTTCTATATTACAAAGTCCCTAAGAAATTGACAGTGTGCATCCTGATCTTTGACTTGGTACTGAGACAGTGTATGCAGTAGACTTGAATATAATTGAACTAGTAACATAATGAAGCTCAAAAAAAAAATGAAACTCAAATAACCAATTCTTCAACTGAACTGTAAAAATGCAATATTGTATATTTTATTACATTATTCTAGCGAAAAACAAAAGGGTAACTATCAAAATACTATTTTTAGAGTAACTTTATATTAAACTTAGAATGCCATCATATTTAATATTCCTTAGGAATGTGCTCGCTAGAAAAATGACTGCATTTGTGGGAATTATTTTATTTTTATGTGTTAAAATTTGGTGCCAGATAATTTCACATTAGCACTTGATACTGTTCTGAGATTAGGAAAAAATATCAAAACGTTATTTGGAATCTTAATTGAGGATACAGTTACTTAACCACTTCTGTGTGTATATAATCTATTTAGGAAAATAAGTGACAAGGATTCCTCTGAAATCATTTTTTAAATGGTTGAAATATTTAAAAATTTGGAGATAAGTTTAAGAATGTGGCATATGTGAATATCTCTAACAGTACAAATTGAAATTGTCTGGGTCCAAATAAATTAATTAATACATGAGCTTCATATAATCCTTTTCTACTTCAAAAAATATAACATCTAAACTATTATCCAACCCCCCCAAAAAAGAGGGTACTCCAATGAAATGAATGAATTATCTACTTATTTAACTATATTTAATTCCATATGTAAAAAAACCTATTTCTGAAAATATACATAGTAATGTTTATCACTTTTATCATCTTTTTTAAGATTTATTTATTTGACAGTGAGAGAGAGATAAAGAGAGCACAGAAAGGGGAGCAGCAAGCAGAGGGAGAGGGAGAAGCAGTCTCCCCACTGAGCAGGAAGCCCAATGCAGGATTCATTCAATCCCAGGACCCTTGGATTATGACCTGAGCTGAAAGCAGACGCTTAAGGGACTGAGCCACCCAGGTACCCCTCACTTTTGCCATTTATGAGTGCTCATAGCTGGTTGGGATATTCAAGTGGATTTCACTTTGGTAATTGTATTCCTCAGTTTTCACTGGGAAAAGGGTTAAGTTGTTAGAAAAAATAATTACTCATAGAGTAGGTAGAAAACCACATTAATTGTCAGATACTGGAATAAATTCTGCCATTCAAAGGTAACGCTCTCTAACTCCCTCGGGAAGGAAGGAGGGAACTGTAAACTTTGAGGAGATACTAAGATCAAGCGTATGGGAGTATATATTATATGAATTATATATATGCTGGACAGTGCTGTCTCCTCTTGGAACCCTCCCATCCAGAACAGTATATTCTATTATTTCTTTCCTTCTACATCATTGCAGTCTCAGATACTGGAACTCAGTCACTTAGTTTATCTTACCTTACCTTTCCCAACTATTTGGTGGTGGTCTACATTAGCTCTGGCTACTCCACAGATGAGCATAGACTAATCATCAACATAACTGATTGCCGTATATAACCAAGAGATAAAGAGGTTTTATATTGATTATTGATTGTTAACAATGGTCATTTAGCCGTGGTAGCCCATTGGGCTCTGGGTTTTCAATTCCCCTCTTTCAGTGTGCATGCATCAGTGCGTGTACTCATATTTGACTGCCCCAAATCATAATTACAAGTGTACTTTCCAGTTTTCAACAAATATTTTTGGGAGAGTAACATTGATATAAAAGGATGAGTGAATCATACTCATTAGTTCTTATTCCCTGGTTGCCTGTGCAAGTCTCCCTATCAGATTCGGTTGAGTTCCTTTTCTCCTCCTTCCCTACTGACATTCTCCCTTTCTTCTACTGACAGTGGCATAAAATGTTGGCATATATCTTTTTTTTAATGTAAATATAATGTAAATTTACTGAAACTTGTATACATATATTTTTGCATATATTTTTAAGTTATACACATATTATTATACTATTATAGATCTTACTTAAAAAAAAATTCTTGCTGGGTACCATGGTTTTACAATCTTATCCATGCAGCTTTGTGAACTTCTGGTATATTCCTTCCAACAAAATTTTTGTTTAACAATAGCTGTTCAAGGGACACCTGGGTGGCTCAGTTGGTTGGGCAGCTGCCTTCGGCTCAGGTCATGATCCCAGCATCCTGGGATCAAGTCCCACATCGGGCTCCTTGCTCGGCAGGGAGCCTGCTTCTCCCTCTGCCTCTGCCTGCCACTCTGTCTGCCTGTGCTCTCTCTCTCTCTCAAAAAAAAAAAAATAGCTATTCAAGGTGTACCTGGGTGGCTTAGTCAGTTGAGTGTCCAACTCTTGATTTTGGCACATGTCATGATCTCAGGGCCCTGGTACCATGCCCCACATCTGGCTTAATGCTGGGTGTGGAGCCTTCTTAAGAATCTCTCTCTCCCTCTCCCTCTGCCCCTTCCCCAACTTGTGTGCATGCTCCCTCTCTCCCTCTAAATAAAAAAAGGAAAAAAAAAAAGAAAAGAAAAAGAATATCTACTTAAGTGATGGTTAATTCCTGCTATAATCAAAATCTCTTAAGAAATGTTTTCTTGTTTGTTTTTGTTTTGTTTTAAAATATCTGTGCCAGATGTTCACCCTAGAAAATTTTCATTTGTACGACTGGAGTACCAAAAGGTTAAGCTTTTATAAGATTTTATAATATTTTGGTTTAGTCAAGATTAAGAACCAACAGTAGACTCTGATTATACATTATTTCTTATATCACAATCGAAAAATTCAAAAACCTCAAAAATTCAGTCTAATCTGCTTTCTCAAATATTAGTAGTGTCCAGTCAGTGCTAATTATGTTCTTTTTTTAAAATAAGGATTTTATTTATTTATTTAACAGAGAGAGAGATCACAAATAGAGAGGCAGGCAAAGAGAGGGGGGGAAGCAGGCTCCCTGCTGAGCAAAGAGCCTGATTCGGGGCTTGATCCTATGACACTGAGACCATGACCTGAGCCTAAGGCAGAGTCTTAACCCACTGAGCCACCCAGGCACCCAGTGCTAATTATTTTCTTAATAATAGA
The DNA here is from genome assembly GCA_004024625.1 of Mellivora capensis. NCBI lineage: Eukaryota > Metazoa > Chordata > Mammalia > Carnivora > Mustelidae > Mellivora > Mellivora capensis. The sequence continues at coordinate 30,579 of PISX010007371.1, forward strand.
CTGACTTGAACTCTCTGCAAGATATGCTATTAATTACTGCCTCTTCTCACTTAAAAATTTACCTTATCTCACTTCTTTCTTTCTACCAAGTGACTGAGACATAGACTTGGGTGCAAGTAATTTTGGGGAGAATTTTTTTTGGAATGGAGTAAAGGCATAAAGATCCTGGTTCATGGAATGAATAAAGCCAGTAAAAGTGCATTGTTGAGCAATTTCCCATCCTGAAAACTAGGACCCATTCATATTGCTGACCTACTCTGGAACCATATAGAATGTCCCAGCAACATGTTACTTAAACTGATCAAAATACAGGGCATTAATCCAATAGTTTCTGTATTGGTTCTGTTATTGGTTATGGGTCACCCCAGAGGTGGTAAGTAAGCTTCCCTACCCACATGCTGTCAGGCTGTGTCTGTACTACAAAATGTCAATTACTTGACATTATTGAAAGCCTAAAAGCTACCATAAGTCCCTTGGCATGAGATACTGGGAATTTGCAAGATCTCTACCCTACAGCTATGGAGGCATATGTTGTGAGCGTCACTTTACTTCAAAAGACTTTCTCTTTTTCCTTTCCTCTTCTTTTTTGTCCTTTCTTTTTCTTCCTGCTTACACCTAGAAATATAATCCAGGTACTGTGTAAAAGTTAAAATGGGAAAAACCCAATCATTTGCTATTAATCAATAAAGTAATGATTTACTGGGAAAAGTAGATCATATCAATCCAAACTGGTAGTGGAGGGAATAAGGCAAACAGGACAGTTGAGAATGTTTTTCCTAAATCACCTTGGGATAGTCATAGAAGGCTCTTTGGATGGGCTTACCTCTGAGATGCATCTTAAATGATGCTTACAAGCAAGCCTATGACAAAAACAAGCTATTTCATTATCATGTACTCGCCGTTTTCTTTTCACCTACCTGAAAAAATAAATGATTCCATTTTTGACCTTATCTCTTCACACATTTCTTTACTGTCATTATGTATAATTTACCCTTTTTTTTTTTTTAATTTGAGTAATCCTTTGATTAATGTTCAGATCCCATAATAGACCGGAGACCACTAGAATAGATATCATGTCTTTTTTTTTTCCCTTATTATCCTTGAATTTCAGGCCCTACCATAGTGCCTAACACACAGATGAATAAACAAAGGAACAAAAAAGGAAAGGGAAGAGCCAAGAGTTCAGTGCTTAAGTTTCGCCTTTATTGTAAACTTACATATGGTGTTGGGCAGATCATTAGTCTGTCATGGGCTTTAGTTTTCTCAGTTTGTCATTAGACTTAATGATCTAAAAGGGATCTTCTAACTCAGTCTTCTGTGACTGTAAATACTATGAAAGCAGCTTGGGCATTTTTACATTTCAGTAAGTTGATGATAGCTATTCTTTGCAGAGGCATTGGCCTTGGAAAAGAAGTAACTATCTTATGTGTACATGACCACGGAGTTTACTTCCTGTGACCATAAGTCACCTTTAAGAGTTTTTTTTTTTTTTAAAGATTTTATTTATTTATTTGAGAGAGAGGCAGTGAGAGAGAGCATGAGCGAGGAGGTCAGAGGGAGAAGCAGACTCCCCGTGGAGCTGGGAGCCCGATGCGGGACTTGATCCCGGAACTCCAGGATCAGGACCTGAGCCGAAGGCAGTCGTCCAACCGAGCCACCCAGGCGTCCCACCTTTAAGAGGTTTTAAACCCCTTCTTCTCCTACCCTCTACATAAACTACACTTCTGTATAATCTTTCTCTAGAAAAGGAAACTTGTATTATTTGAAGGTTAAACGACATAAATATGAACACACTTCCATTTACTAAAGTCTTCTCACTCCTCTGGTCCCAAATAGCCATCAAGGAGACATATAATCAGAGTATATTTAGAGCTAGTATATCTTTTTTTTTTTTTTAATATTTTAGGAAACAGGTGGGGTTGCTAGGTTAATATAAATCAGATAATGCCAGAATTGAGACATAGTGTCTGGGCAAGTCCTCAGCATCTGGAAGAGTCATGAAGCCTCACACCACTGTCACTAGAGCCAGGCATTCTCCAGCCAAGTTAGAGTTAAAAACACACACGTTCTGATAAATTCATTGCAACACATGGTAACCATATACTATCATGGGATATTTTCAAAAGCAGAGTGCGTCCTCAGCAGTAAAAAGAACGTCATAGGATGACGGTCCAAATAGTCTTACTTCATGCATCCAAGCTGCTGGCTCTTTTCCTGTACATCCATTTACATATTTGGAAGAGAGGTCACACACCCATGCTGATGCTCTGTGTCTTTACCTTTATACAGAAGGGAGCACATGGATGTGTCCACAACTACAGAGGAGAGAATGCACTCTGACAAAAACTATCTAGTGAGCTAAACATTTTCTTCAAACTTTCTGAGTTGTCAGCAGAACATAGTGTCCCATGCTGAAAATTATGTCAGCCTTTCCCCCCCAGAAATCACTCCATAAAAATTTAACTCTGTACCATTTCAAATTCATCTGAGGAAAAGAGAGATAAAGTACCCTTAAATCAAAGAGATTTATGTATTCCAATAAAGCTGCAAGATTTCGTTTTGATAGCAATAATGCAAGAGCCAACAAATTAAATGCTCTTGAGGAATGATTATGGCTACAGGAGTTACTTCGTTTTTATCAGGATTGAATAGCTGTGTAAGTTGTCTCTTACAGCTGTACAGATTGCTGTGGTATTGATAAGTGGCTTATGAGAAATGGTGTTGAATTGGGAAGAAAATATAATTTACTTTTAATTTGATTTCATTTAGTAAACGTGACTTTACAGCTTGAGTTGTGGTTATTTATTATTTACAAGCCATGATACAAAGTAACCTGTCACTGGGGCATCAGTCATGCCTCTTGTGAAGATCACTGTCTTTGGAAGGAATGGCGCACACCCTGCCTGGGTGTCAGTGATGAGTAAATTTGAAATTGCCTCTGACCTCGGAGGGAGTTTCTGCTTCTACTCTCTGCTGCTGCCAGAGGCTCCACTGCGTTTGGCATTCACTAAGGAGCCACAGAGGCAGAATGGACTGATCAAGTGATCCGAAGTCCAGTCAAGATAAATTAGATGCTTAATTTATACACCAGGCATTGCAGACAGACTAATTACACAAAGACAGTTTGATAAAGTAATGTAAGACTGTGCACATATTAGGCAGAGCCTGCTTCCAAGAAATTATTGCTGATGTATGTGCTCTGGGTTTTGCGATTTTGCATGCACAATTGTGCAGCAAGCACTATGAAACACGTTCTCTAAGGTATTACAACATAGTGCTATCTGCCAACATTTTCTTTTGTTATTCTGTCCAGAAACAGACATTTTTCTCCCTTAGCACTGTGCCTTTTTTTTAAAGTACTTACTGAAATGGATATGAAAGAGTTAAAGAGGCAATTCTAAGGATAGCTGAGAAAGGTGCTGAAAGTGAAGCAAAAGCAATATTCATAGAATCGATCACTAAAAAATGAGAGGAAAGCCTTTTGGAAAAGAATGCTGGACCAAAAAGTTCTTGTCTTATGTCTTAAGAATTCAGGGACTGCACTAGTGGGTCAGAGAAACAGAACACGAAATGAGAGCTGAAACACAGTGTTAGAGAGAGAAAAGGCCCACAGATGTACTGCAGAATCACAGGATGGAGGACAAGCTTTATATTCTAGAACTTTGTGTTTGTGTGCAGTGGCTAATAAGGGCAACCAAGAGTTCATGTTCTTGGGCTGGCTTTAAGCATAACTGAAATGTACACTTAATTGCCTAAGGAGAGACTGGGAATTGACTGCAGTTAATATAAATACTAAAAGAAAAGGCCACTTTGAAATCAAGGGTGAGGCACGTGGGATAATTTGGGGGAGAAAAGAGTCTCAGGTTATTAAAGGAGACGTGTAAAGACCTAAATAGAGCTAAAACAGAAGTTCATAATTATAGGTGCGTAATGTTTTTGAAAGTTCCCTGATATGGGGAGTTACCTTCAGAATCACACTGGGTGTTCAAGTTAACATGGCACATGAAAGAAGTGTCTTGATTTATTTCTAGAGTAAAAATTTAAAATGAACAAACAGTAAGTATGCAAAAGCTCACTGTAGTCATTGTACTAGAGCACAGAATTTCTAGTTGGGATAAGCACTGCCTATAGTAAATAGCAAAGGAGACCTGAATAAATTGTCTCAGGTTCTTCTATATGTTTGACTTTCTGTACAGTGGCTCCTTCCAGGTGAATGGTACCTGGAGTCTGGTATCTGGGTCATTGTATACACTCTCTCCTCAGGTTTCAAGAGACACTTTCATACCTATCTGAGCCTGTTAAGAGTCAGAACCTTGTTCTAATTTCAGGTGGAAGGCTGCCTTGAGGTTCATAGAATTCTTGACATTAAAAACTCTCAAAGCAGCTTTCTCTAAAATTTCAGACGAAAGTTCCAGTTAACAATTTCCAATTTCTCCAGGGGGGCAAGGGTTTGGGATGGGGAGGAATATGCACTAAATTCCCAAACATTTAAAGTCAGCTCTGAAAACTTACTACCACCCCATAATTTAGCCTTTCTAAGATGCTGTCCTTGCTATGGAGACTGATCAAGAAAATAAGCATTCTCTTATGTGCCTGGACTTTATGACATTTGGTTTGCCAACAGTTTCCTTGGCAACATGCCTGAGTTATGTGTTCAACTCTGTCCCTCCTCTATGACTTGCACTGTATCATCATGAACTCACTTTAGCAGCAGCAGCAATGAAATCCTACGTTTCAATTCCTTTTTGAGTCACAGATTACTGATTGTAAGCGCATGTGGGGAGACAATGTGGCATCCTCAATAAAAATAAAAGGTCTATAGGTTTTAGAGTCAGACTTCCTTAGTTCAAATACCAGTACTCTATTTTGCCGCAATATAATCTTGGACATGTATTTTAAAAGCCTCAGATTTGCATGTTGTTAACATATTTGCTTTGTCAAATGGCAATAATCTTTATATTATTGGACTATAAGGGGAACTAAACGGCATAATATGTGCAAAACATTTAGTGGAATGCTTTGATGCATAGTTGGTATTCTAGTTTAGTATTCTAAGTTAGTATTATAATATTGTTTATATTTATATTATATATAATTATATATGCATATATTATATTATTATACATTTATTATATATTATTACATATTATATATTAAAATTACAATAAGTATTCTAAGTTAGTATTCAAATATGCAACTCATGTATACTTCTTACTAAACCATACTTTTCTCAGGAACATATATGGCTCATATTTAAAGTGAACTAGTGCATGCTTTAGGTTCTCAAATGTACAGTGTTCATGGTTCACAAAACTTTCCATTTCTGTGTACTAGATACATGAATTTGGCATCTATGAGATATTTTTCCTTGCAGTTGACACAATCTTAAGTTCAGTAATACCATTTTCTGTCTCTATGTCTTAGACATCTTTTTATTCATGTAAAATTCAGGTAAAATACCTAATCTTCTCAATCCTTGCTTTTCCATGGGATAAATATTTGTCCTTCAATACTAAATTGGAATACTGTGACTATGAAATACTATTGAAATACTAAATATTGAAATTCTATGACTTCGACTTAAAAGACTTATAAAACTCTCAGGTTTTTTTTTAATCTGAAAATTAACTTCAGTATAGTATTTTATCAGTTTCCAAAGTATCTTCATTCTTAATGTATTTACAAGTTGAATTTCTAGCCTAATGATATAGAAATAACTAATTCCTCTAACGCAAGAAAGCATCAGAAGCTTAAATATTTTGCCTGTATTCTAAACCTGAAATTGCTTGTTAGAAGTAAGAATTGAATGAAATGTTCAATTACAATCTTTAGTAAATTTATTCATTCATTCAAAACTTATTTGACTGCCTATCATGTGTGAGATACTATGGTAACTGCTAAATGTATGTGTGTATATATATATGTATACACACACACAGTCTTTATAGTTCTATAAAGTGCTCTTGATTGAGATTATCTCATTTAACATAATAATTCAATAAGGAAGGTGGATGCTCCATTTTAAGATGAAGATAAACTGATTATAGGAGAGACCAAGTGATTTTCACATCATTCCATAGTTGATGGAATGGACAGAAATCGGATATAGTCTATTAAAACTTTGTTATTTCTAATAAAAACATACTCATTCTTGGTTTGTTTGTTTTTTTTAATTTGTTTTACCGCATAGGGGGAAAAAAAAACTAGCTCAATACATGTCTTTCTCAAGACTTAAACCTTAAGATAAATAAAGTCTCCTGCCATTGCCTTTGTCAGCCTTAGGTACACTATATTTCTGAATGACGAGTTAACACATAGAAAATCAATGCGTTATGCAGAGTTGGAAGTCCTGGGAAAACCACTTGGTTTCTTTTAGCTAATATATAATGATTTCAGGGTGTCTGACTAATGAAGCATAGAATGCAATGTTTCTCTCTAAATGGTGCTATTTCAACACTCAGGCTGGAACTTTATCAGAAATGCAGATTTAGACAAACAGAACTGTCTATGCACCTGCTGAGTTGAACGGTCTTTGCTTGTGCATTCTTTCTTTCAGCAAACCTGTGGCTTTGAGAGCTAGAGAAAATGGTCAAGATCACATATTGATAAGAGATCACTCCTCTCTTATATAAATCTGAGTCTCCTGATTTGTTCTCATCTCCTTAGAGAGGGGACTATTTCGCAGTCTCAGTGCCAAGTGCACTGTGAGTTCTCAGTAACTGAGTATTGAATTCTCTGGGTCTCAACTTTTCTTTCACCATATGTGTGCCATTTCATGGGGCTGCAGGTTTTGAACTGGATGAGCCAGTCCTGGTTGCCTTGTCACGCTACACTGGATTGACTTTAAAAGCCTGCTTATAGCAGCCTAATCCAGTAAGTGTTCCATGCTTAAAAAGTTCTCAGTGAACTCATGATATCTGATGTGCTTGCACCCAAATGCACACACAAATGTGGCTTATGGCTATTCGTTTTAATATTATGAACTAAGAGATGTCCCTTAAGATTTCCATCCCTTCTTGTATATCTTGTGTTGGAAGAGACATATGATTAAATTATATATATTTTTATATATAGTTTATATCTATATATGTGTGTGTGTGTGTGTGTATATATATAATACAGTGTTTTCCAGTTATAGTCCTTTAAATACAGAGCCACAGAGGTACTGTTTTCTTCTAAAACTATCCTCCTTCCATCCGCATGAGCACAACTAACACCAAAATCAAGGACATTTCCTGTACAATATCTCCCATGAAATTTCAGTATCAATGAAAAAAAAATATAGGGACAAAAGAGAATCACCTTAAGGGCATGTTAAATATTTAACTAAAACATTCCTTGGTATTTGTAGATAATTGCTAATAAAAATTTGTGAATATTTAAAAGTTCAATTGCCTAGAATTTTTCCAGGGTAAAAGAATGTTATAATGAATTTCCTGTGCTTAACAAATTTATTACAGTTAGATATTATTAAATATAAAATTACCTATCAAAATCACAAAATTCTTCATAGATGTATTTTATTATATATAAATGCTTTCTATTATACCCAAATATATGGTCTATAATATATATTACATATATTGTATATATAGATATAGATATATGAATATATGGATATATATCTCTCTATATAATGTTTCTTTCCTTCAAAGAAGATCTCTCTCTTACTTAGAAATTAAATTCCATGAGGGCCTTGATATTTTTCTCTTTTGTTCACTGTACATCTTCAATGCCTTAAATAGGCCTGGTATGTATTAGATAATCAATATGTGTATGTTGAATGATCAGTGAAACTAAACTTAAGGATTTCTCATGGCAGCAATTGCTTTATGCTAGGCACTAGCTTGGCACTGGTGATTTGAGGATGAACTTGGCCTGCTCTCTGTCCTTAAGGACCTAACAGGGTGTTAATTTTCATAAATTTCTCTAGGGTAACAAAGCTTTCAATAATCCCTATGTCCCAAATGTGGAAGTCAAGGCTGAGTGAGACTGGGGGATTTGCTCAAGTTCATATACCTAATTGTCAGCAGAGCCAAGAGTGGAACCCAGACTTTCTACCAGAATTTTCTTCTAAAAATTGTCCTATTTGCCAAAGATTAAAATATATGTGTTTTGAGCCACAAACGTAAATGAATAAACCTGAAGCAGCTCCCTAGTGGTCTCAGCCTCTGGCATGATTCTCAGTAAGAGACCAAGTGGATAGTCGAGAGCATCCTGGGGAAGGCACTCCTGTCACGTGACTTGTGAACATTATAGGAGTTCTAGGGAAAGGATCTATCCTCAGAGTGCACAGAATTCTTGAAATTACGAGTAGACATCATGAGAAAGCCACTGAACTAGGGTTTTCAACTCTGGAAGGTCCTGGTCTTGAAGCCCAAAAAAGATCATGTGGTTTTATTGATCTCTAAAGATAAGAAAAAATGACTGTTTATGACCATTGCAAGTTGATTTATTACTCTTGACATTTGTAGTTATATCAATATGGCTTTATGTCCCGAAGGAAAAAAGATACTGATAAAATACTAAAGACTGAAAAAAAAATACTAAAGACTGGAACAAGTGGTATTAAACCATACTTCTGTAAGTAAATATACTAATATATAGTAAATGCCTTATAAATGTACACATATCTTTACATTGTGTGTTTACATTTAGGAGCATAGTTTAAAGACACAACCTCAAACAAATTTTTGAGAAAATGGTATAATTTTATATATTATTTAAAAATAGTGGAATAAGAAAACATTCAATATAGTATGGCCTTAGTGTTTTCTAAAAAGTCTGTTTGTGAACATATGTTTATTTCATGACTACCTAACGACCAACTAAAATAGTTCATTTCTAGAAAGGAAAGTTGTGATCATTTCTTGCATAGTTATCATTGGCAGTTGAAAATTATTTCATCGAATAAAATTTCACTGTCTCAAGATGCTGCTTCTCAAATTGTAGGTTCCTAGGAAGCAAAGGAAGTGTTTTCAGTGATTTGAGGAAATTATTTCCCTTTGGAAGAGACTGTACATTTCTTAAATTTGAGAAATATTATTTATTATAAAGTAGAGTTCTCTGTGTGTGTGCTAACACAGAAGAACAAATCCTAAAAGGAAATAAACAAAAATATTGACTGCTATTTTATTTACAGAATCTTCTTTACCTTAAAGACTGTATGCTTCCCTACCACCAAAACAAATAGGCAGAAACCAGTAAATGTCATATTAAAGCCATATAAAATTTAGTGGTTATTCCCTAAATGAAATAGCCCAAATACATCCTGTTTGACTTAACGATCTTTTACTTAGGGTCATTTCTAACTGAAAATTCCATATATCAGTTCTCATAGCTATAAGTTACTGTTTTCCAGTTTACTACTTTCTCTAGTTCTGTGGAGAACTATTTTATTGCTTTATAAAATTGTAATAGTATTACCTGATTAACTTCATGTTATTTTCACATAGAATAAGATATTTCTTATGGTCTAAATGGAAATATATTATTAAATGTAAAATCTTTACTCTATTAATAATAATTTGAATTACAGCTTGATTAATGAATGAGTGACTCTCCACAGGAAAAAGGCTAAAAAGGAAGAGGTTTTTATGAATCACTTAACTTTTTATAGGATTTTATTTGTGAGATTGGTATTTTTATCTTATTTTTAAATAAGAACGTGAACACAGAGAAGTTAGCAACTTGGATCAGGGCCATACAGACTGTATGTAAATGATGCTGCCGAAATTTGAATATGGACCCCCTGTCTTGAAATTCTTCCTTTCAGTCATTCCTGTGTACTTCTGCTTCTCGAGTTCCTTTGAAAACAAGTCCAAGTGTTTTGTATTATCCCATGCAGGCTCATTATTCTAATTTTGGGTTCTGCATACCATGTCCCTTCATTTCTCCAGCCTCTTCCCACCCACACCAGCTTCTTCACGCTCCATCGGGAGACCCAATCTCACCTGACATTTTTCTTCTCTTTGATTCAATTAAAAATAGTATTCATATATTTTCTGCTCAAGGTTTATCACTATAGCACACATATATTAGATGGTAAGATACATATAGTTAGGGTACAGATATTCTCCAGAGATATTTTCATTATCTGTTTTTCTTAAAATTACCTCTATTTTTAGACATTTATTTGTGAAAGAGAGAGAAAGAGAGAGAGCAAGAGTGGGGGGGCATGGAGGGAGAGGGAGAAGTAGACTACCTCCTGAGCAGGGAGCCTGATGCAGGGCTCGATCCAAGGACCCTAAGATCATGACCTGAGCCAAAAGCAGATGCTTTACCAACTGAGCCACCCAGATGCCCCTAAAATCACCTATTTTAAATATGCTCTGAAGATGAGTTGAATTATAATCTGAAACTTATAAAAGCAGGTTTTTCACTCTGAATGACTGATAAAAGGGAAAATATCTATATTTCTATCTCTATGTCTTTATTTCTGTCTCTGCATGCCTGTATGTCTGTATTTTGCCATCAAACTTGTAAAGGTTCAAAGCAGCACTGGCTTCCAGTGAATGTTCCTATGGTACTATTTGCAAAGTCTCATTGCTACTGCCTCAGTGGTTATATATATATATATATATATATATATATATATAATATTATTAATTAATATTAATATTAATTATTATTAATTATTTTTTATTTTATTTATTTATTTTTTATTTGTCTATAAAAATATAATTTATTAATATTGTTAATATTAATATTAATATTAATTAATAAAATATATATTATAATATATAATATATATTAATATATATATTAATATATATATATATATATATATAACCACTGAGGCAGTAGCAAGACCCTTTCTTCTCATGCTATGGGGTTCGGTGCACAGCAGAGAGCAACTAAGGCCTCATTCACACCTGTCTGGGTGCATCTCCACAGAGGTTACCTCATGAAAGAAAAAATTGGGAACCAGATATGTATTCTTTCTGTATCTTAGAAAGAAGACCTTTCTATGTCTGCTTAAGGAATGAGTTGTTGTTTTTTGTTTTGTTTTGATGCCAAGAACAAGAATCTGACAGAAACATAATTTAAAAAAAAAAAAGTAACTCCACAGGGCTATCACCTCATCAGAACTTTCTAAGATGACAGCATTTTTGTCTGTGCCAATTCTGTGCCAGGGGAGAATTGCCAAAACCCATGTATTGAATTTGCATGGGGAACCTTAGAGGTTATGGGAATGGACATTGTAGATAGGCAGATCTGGATTTGTGTCAGTTCTGCCTTCCAGGAGCTGTCTTAGAGTGGGGTCTAGTGGAAGCAGATATAAGAAATCTTAAGGATTTGAGCAAAGGAGAACCTAAGAAATTCCAGTAGGGAAGTGACCAAGAGAGATGGGAAAGTACAAGGAGTTTACCAAGTAAGTATTTTTACTCAGCAGCAATAAGTATTTACTCAGCAGGTTCCAGTTGTGTGCGACTGGAGCTAAGTTCCATTTGGAAACAGAGAGTGTAAGACATGTCTCAGTCTTGTCCCACCAGAAGGGCAAAGAAGCTAAAGTTTTTCTTCCAACTTCCATCTATCATAATCTGAGTCATACTCCTGAGACTGTTAATTCCCTAGCCCTTGTGATCTACCCACTGAACAGGTGAAACACACACATGCACACACACACACACACACACACACACACACACATAACTTAGGTGAGGAGTTATTATAGGACCATATCAACACATAATGGATCTATGAGCGTAATGTGGTTATGGGAGGGGCTCCCCCAGGGCCTGCTACACTCAGGGGAATATTTAACTTCTCTTATCCTCATCTGTAAAAAGGACACAAAAATCACAAAGTGTTTTAAAGGTTATTTGGAATAGCATGAGTAATATCCCTAACACAGTGCCTAACACCAAAGGGCACACACAGAAAAACAGCTATATTTCACCGGTAAGGGATAGTTGATGAAAGATACCTTTAAATATATTGAAGACTCTTTAAAAATGTTTTAAGGCAGTCAGTTTTCTGGGCCACATGATGAATGTTCTTGCAAAATAATATTTGAAGTGCTTTTATCTAGGGAAAGAAGTGCTTTATTTGCAGGTGGGGTTAGGGGTGGGGTGAACTATGAATCCACTTACTAAGTTGTGAATGTGTATTAACTCCTGGGAAAGGAAAGTTCAGGTAGAAGGAGGGAGGAAGTGAATTAATTACAAAGCATTCTGTTAAATAATTGTAAGAACCTAAGAAGAGACTGGAAGAATTATTATGGTGCCACATTCTGATTACGGCCATCTCTACATTGAACAAGTAGGTCAACTTACTTAACTAAGAGAAGAAATAAAGGATACAAAGAAGAGGAGTTGAACTAGAAACAATGAAATCTTTGGTTGCTCTCTTGCAGTATGGACTTCTACATATATCCATTTATCAAACAGTCATTTGTGCATTGGATTAGGTAGTCTCAGTGAGTGCTTGTATATGCAATGTCTTTGTATTTTTTATCTTACTGTGCAAATAGAACTCTTTGGGGACCCCACAGTTATGTACCTTTCCATGTACAACAAAAACAGCAAAATGCACAGTATAAAATAACCCCCCCATACAAAATAAAAATAACTTTAAGACCATTAAAACAGGGTATTTTATTTGATAGAACTAGGTAAATGCTCATTTAGGACGATTTCAGTCAGACTTAAGACTCATCTCGGGCTTAAAATTTAATAGCATATAGTTCCATGTGAAATAGAAAAGAAAAGAAAAGACAGTGCCCTGAGTTCAAATTATGATTGTGTAGAATAGAAATGAGACCATAACATAAACTCTGCAAACCTCAGTTTCCAGGCTTATGTGGTATGAGTAATAATTCTTACTTTGGATGAAATATGAGTCTGCCAATCCAGTTAGCATACTCCAGACATTCCTGTTACCTGTAGCTTATAATTCTGAGGTAATTCATTTGATCAGCGCACCAATAGGATTTTTCATAGTCCAATGCATGATGCATGAACATTTTTCACAAATAAGCTATCCCGAACACATTACTATGTGACATAACTTTATAGCATACACGTGTAGACTGCCAGGAATACCATAAATGTATTTGTTCATTCACAGTATTTATTAATGACTATCGTATATGGGACACATACTTTCAAAAACCTCAGAAAAAATATACGTAACACCTAGTCATAGTCCAGAAGTTGATTGTTTTAATAAGAAGGATGTGTATACAGCTAACATTTAGCTCTAAAAGAAAAAAAGTGTTGGGGGTATTTGGAGGAAAAATACCAAGAATTAATGGTTATAATTAATATATATGGGTGAACCTAATAGAAACAGTAGGGTATATGAAGGTAAAAACTAATTCAGAGCTAGTCTTTGGGTTTAAGCCCTAGTTCTGGGACTTACTGTCAGTATGGCTTTGGGAGAGCTATTTAACTTCTAGATGCTTTATTTCTCTCTTCCTTAAAATGAGATTGTTGTAAGGAGCAAATTTTTATTTAACACAAGAAAAATAATATAGTGTACGGAATGTGGCAAAAGCTGATTGTTAATCTTTATTATAATATATTGAATTTTGGGTAAAGGACTTTCTGAACACCATTTAATCCTGTCAGTACTATTGAATTAAGGCTGGTGTCAACTTCATTTTATAGATGGGTGAATTTGGTTTCAAGACGTTGTTTTAACTTGCCTAATTTTATACAGATAATATATGGCTGAAATGGGTTTTCTTCAATATGACTCCAGAACAAGCTCGTAACCATATTGCTCTTTGAAAAACCAGGCACAGCAAGAAGTAAAGTCAGGATAGTGTCTTTGTTAGAAATCCATACTTGGACAAATAAAGGATGTTGGCATGAAAAAAAGAAAGAGTTTATAGTCTTATACTTGTGTCTGAAAAACAGCGTGCTAATTCATTAGGAAGGTCCTTTATGTTTGGTGTGATTGATAATGTAATCATGGTTAAAGGTAAGTTTTACCTGACATTAAAAAGAGTTGAAAAAATTACCCCCTTTTTAAAACAGGGGTTATATTGCCTTCCCCTCTGTATGGTCGAGATACATACTTAAAAGGACATAACCCAAATGTCATTTTCTTTTTCCTATATAAGAATCAGTATTAGCCTAAGTTCCTGAGATCAATAGATGACTCAGGAGATGTCTAAGCATTCTAAGCAATCTGCTGTGGGTGTCTAGAAAGGCAAATGGCTAATTCTGATTGGGTGAGACTAGAAAGATAATCATGGAAGGTTAGCTTTACCTTGAGCTGTGAAAAGATGTGTTAGCTACCATTCTTCTATAATGAGAGTTTTATTGATAGTAGATGTAAAACCCTTTGTTCAATTGCCTTTTATTTTACTTCCTTCAAAACTTTCTATTCTCTAGGTGGCCATCTACTCAGTTACCTGTTCCAGAGACAAGTCATTAAACATATCCAGCAGTAAACAGTAAATACACTCAAACTGGCCCATCTTGCACAAAGTACATAATCAGCAAGTAAAGATGGGTTAATGGGACCTCTTGAATCTTAAATGGGGGTTTTCCTTAGCTGTAGCAATTAACATGTTTGAAAATTAGAATTAATAAATAATCATATCAAGTTCAACCTCAATTACCATTACAAATGTTTGTATTTATTTTGTGGAACAATTGACATCTAATTAGCATGTTAAGAGCTACTTGTGTTTAGATATTAATCAGATATCTTTAAAAAATCTCAGAGTTAGGTAAGGCGGGCATATGCGTAAGTCTAATTAACTTACACCACTACATGATTCACCTCTCATATAATTGCTAGAACCATAAACATACAATTCACTTGTTTATTCATTAATTCATTCAATAGCATGATGTATTGGAAACCAATTATTCTCTAAAATATGTGAGGGTTATCTCCACCTCTCTGGAATGATATCTGCTCCTCTGTATTACTCCAGAACCCAAAGGTCAAAGTTTTTTTCCTAGTAAACAAAATTATTCTTGCCTATAAAGCTTATTCCAATTTTTAATACCCCTATAACACTCTGATAAGGTTTTATTAATTCTTAATACTTTGTGTTATAATATTTGTTTATGAGTTCATCATTCGGAGTAAACTGTGAACTTCCCAAAAATGATATTGAACACTTTATTTTAGTTTGTATATACAGTTCATAACACAAAGTCTAGAAAGTAATAGATATACATAAGGAACTATTAAAAAATGAATTATCTACTGGTATGCTCAGTTGTGAAAAGGTACACTTTAAGTCTCTTTAAATAGTGTTAACTTGTAGAAAATTCAGACTTTGTTATTTTTTTTAAAGATTTTATTTATTTATTTGAGAGAGAGGCAGTGAGAGAGCATGAGCGAGGAGAAGGTCAGAGGGAGAAGCAGACTCCCCGTGGAGCTGGAAGCCTGATGCGGGACTCGATCCCGGGTCTCCGGGATCATGACCTGAGCCGAAGGCAGTCGTTCAACCAACTGAGCCACCCAGGCGTCCCGTCAGACTTTGTTATTAAACCTAGGGTGAAAAATATGACTTATTCCTACCGTAGCAAACATGGGCAAATTGTGTAATATCTGACTCTCGGACTTCTCATCCCTAAAACAGGAATTATAGAATGATAGTATTTCATGAAACAAATATAAAAGTCTCATAGCACAGTTTATGGCATGGAGTGAGCACATGGGAAATGGAATTTTCCTTTTATTTTTTTTTTATGTAGAAACAAGACATACCTCAAAAATGAGATTGCATTTACAGAAAATCCACACCAGTCTTAAGTATTGGTCCAAGACATAGCCCTCATCCAGCATCTGCTAAAAAGAAACCGTAAAGTGGAGACATTCTTATGTCCACTTGGAATTTTCCAGTTACATGGCTTTGGGGAGCAATTTCTTTGACTCTGTGGAAGTTTCTTGGCCCTGTTTGCATGTGGCTTAGAGAAGTTTCTTGGGTTTCAGTAGCTTTGTCCTGTTCCTTGTGTCCCAGGAGTACAGTGTGTTTTCTCTGACTCAGAACCAGTGCTTGGAAGGAGGTAAAAATAGTCTGGAAGGCATTTTTCATGTCGATTAAAAGAAGTTAGAGCTGAGCCAATTCCTGAGCTGAAATCAGAAAGCAAGCAATGGCAAATGCTAGTATTTCTGTTATTGCCTTCACTGGGGGAAACAGCCTCTTTGCTGGCTAAGAAAATAACAGAAATTTAAAAGTTCATATCCATATGAGATTTTACTTCAATGCATCATAGCACAGACACTGCCTTTGAGAGAGAGAGTTCAGTCTCATGTTTAAATTACCACTCTGACTAGAGCCTCAACATCTCATTTTTCAATGCCTTCTGTTTTTGGTTTAGTGATATGTTTACTTGTTTGTTTGCTTTTTGTTTCTGTGTTTAGTAGCAGCTTCTAAGATGTCTCCCAGCAATGCCTACCTTCTCATATTCATGCTCCTGTGTTAATCCCCTCCTCTCAGGAATCTAGGCTGGATCTAGTGATTTGCTACTAAAGAACAGAATATAGAACAAAATAATGGGATATGACTTCTGAGACTAGAATGTAAAAAGAGTCTGGCTTCTGTCTTGTGCTCATTTGCTTATTCTGATGGAAGCCAGCTGCCATATTGCATGCTATTCCATGGAGAAGCCCACATGACAAGGAAATGGGGATGCATCCAGCCAACAACTAGGGAGACACTTAAGGCTCTCAGCTTAACAACCCAAAAAGAACTAAATCTTTCCAACAAAAAATATTTTCAAATAGAAAAAATGAAAATACAGTATGTCAAAATTTGTGGGATATAATAGAACAGTGCTTAGAGGAAGATTTATAGTATTTGATTTTTATTTAATTTTAATTTTTCATTTTTTAAGATTTTATTTATTTGAGAGAGAGAGTGAGAGAAAGAGAGCATAAGCCAGGGGAGAGGCAGAGAGAGGAGGAGGAGCAGACCCCCTTCTCAGCAGAGAGCCTGATGCAGGACTAGATCCCAGGACCCTAGGATTATAACCTGAGCTGAAGGCAGACACTTCCACACCGGCACCCTAATTTTTTATTTTACGAAAAAGATCTGTAATCAATAATATATGTTTCCAAACTTAAACAAAAGAATTTAAAAAAAAAAACAAAAGAAAAAAGAAAAAGTGGACTCAAAGCAAGAATAAAAGAAATAATATATAAAAATGAAAATCAATGAAATAAAAATAGAAAATAATATCAAGAAAATAAATAAAAACCAAAGTTGGTTCTTTAAAAAGATAAAATGATAAATATCTAGCAAGTCAGAAGTAAAAGAATAAATAATCAATATTAGGAATAAAAGTGCAGATATCTTTTTTGAGATCCTGGTTCCATTTCTTTTGGGTATATACCCAAGAGTTAGATTGCTGGGTTATATGGTAGTTTTAGTTTTGATTTTTTTTTTCATTTTGATTTTTCTTTTTATTTTGAGTATGGTTGACTCACAATGTTGCATTAGTTTGAGGTGTACAACTTAGTGATTCAACTTTATATGTTATGCTATGTTCACCTCAAGGGTAACCACCATCTGTCCCATTACATCTCTATTACATATCATTGACTATTATGCTGTGTCATTTATGCCCTTGTCTTACCCATTCTATAACTGAAAGCCTGAATCTCCCACTACCTTCCACCTATTTTGCTCTTCCTTGTACCTACACCTACCCTCTGGCAATGATCAGTTTGTTCTCTGTATTTCAATGTCTGATTTTGCTTTCTGTTTGTGTATTCATTTGTTTTGTTTTGTAGATTCCACATATGAGTGAATTCATGTGGTATTTGCTTTTCTCAGTCTGACTTATTTAGCTTACCATAATACTCTATAGGTCCATCCATGTTGTTGTAAATGACACAATCTCATCCTTTTTTTGTCCTGGCTGTATAAAATTCCAACATTTATGTGTATGGGTGTGTGCATGTATGTACCACATCTTCCTTACCCATTTTTCTATTGATAGATATTTAGGTTGCTTCCAATATCTTTGTTGTTATAAATAATGCTATATTAAACATAGGAGCACATATATCTTTTTAAAAAGATTTTACTTATTTGAGAGAAAGAGAGAGCATGGGGGTTGGGTGGGCAGAAAGAGAAGAAAAAAGCAGACTTCCTGCTAAGCATGGAGCCTGACGTGGGCACCATCCCGGGACCATGAGATGAGGACCTGAGCAGAAGTCAATGCTAAACTGACTGAGCTACCCAGGTGCCCCAGGGGTGCATATATCTTTTCAAATTTGTGTTTTTCTTTGGGTAAATATCCCATAGGGGGTTTATTGGGTCATATGGTACCCCTATTTTTAACTTTTTGGAGAACTTCCATACTGTTTTCCACAGTGGCTACACTAAGAAAACTGGTGTAACCAGTGCCACCAAGAATGCACAAGAGTTTCTCTTTCTCCACATCCTCACCAACACTTGTTGTTTTTGTCTATTTGGATCCAGCCATTCTTATAGCTGTAAGGTTATATCTCATCATGCTTCCGATTTGCAGTTCTAGTTTTGATTTTTTTAAGGAAACTCTATACTGTTTTTCCATATCGGGTGTATCATTTTGCATTGCCACCAATAGTGTATATAAGCTTTTCAGTTTCTTTATCTCTTTGCCAACATTTACCTTCTTTTTTTTTTTCTTTAATAATAGCCATCCTACTGGTGTGAAGTCATATCTCATTGTGGTTTTGATTTTCATTTTCCTTATGATTAATGATTTGAACAACTTTTTATGTACATGTTGGCTATTTGTATGTCTTCTCTGGGGGAAATGTCTATTCAGATCCTTTGCCTATTTTAATTAGAGTACTTATTTGTGTGTATGGTGTGTGTCTGTATGTGTGTGTGTGTATATGTGTGTGTGTGTGTGAGAGAGAGAGAGAGAGAGAGAGAGAGACTGAGTTGTAGGAGTCCCTTATATATTTTGGAAGTTACCCATTATCAGTTACATGGTTTGGGTTGTAGGTTGCCTTCTTACTCTATTTTTTCCTTTCCTGTACAGAAAATTTTTAGATTGATATATTCTCACTTGTTTATTATTGGTTTTGTTGCCTGTGCTTTTGGTGTCACATCCATGAAATCATTTCCAAGACCAATATCATGAAGATTCTTCTCTTATGTTTTTTTCTAGGAGTTTTACAGTTTTAGGTCTTGTGTTTAAGTCTTTAATCCATTTGATTTCATTTTTGTGTATGGTGGAAGATGGAGGGGTGCCTGGGTGGCTCAGTCAGTTAAGCATCTGACTTTTGATTTTGGCTCAGGTCATGATCTTTGGGTTGTGAGACTGAACCCCACACTGGGTTCCATGAAGAATGTGGATCCTGCTTAAGAATTTCTCTCTTCCTCTCCATCTGGCTCTCCCCATCATCTCTCTCTCCCTCTCTAAACAAACAAATAAACAAAAAGAGGTCTGATTTCATTCTTTTGCATTTGGACGTCCTGTTTTTCTAGCATTATGTTTTAAAGAGGCTATCTTTTTCCCATTGTGTATTCTTGACACTCTTATCAAAGATCAGAGGATTGTAAATGTATGGGTTGGTTTCTGAGCTCTCTAATCTGTATCAGTCTATATGCCTGTCTTTATTCCAATATCATACTGTTTTAATCATGAAGCATAATGACTCTAGCTTTGTTCTTCATTCTCGGATCACTTTGGATATTCTAGATCTTTTGTTATTTCACGTGAATTTTAGGATTATTTTTCTATTTCTATCAAAACTGTCTTTGGAATTTTCTTGGTAATTAAAATCAGGATCTGCACTTGCCATATTTACTGCAGCATTATTCACAATAGCCAAGATCTGAAAACAACCCAAATATCTATAGACAGATGAATGGATAGAGAAAATGTACTATATGTATATAATGGGATATTATTCAGCCTTGAAAAAGAAGGAACTTTTACCATTTGTGACAACATAGATGAACCTGGAAGATACTATACTCAGTAAAATAAGTCAATCACAGAAGGAAAAATATTGCATGAATTCCACTTATAGGAGGTATATGAAGTAATCAAACTTAAAGAAGCAGAAAATAGACTTGTGATTATTAGGGGATGGGGAAAAATGGAAAAATAAAGAGTTGTTATTCAGTGTGTATATAAAGCTTCAGTTTTACAAAGTGATTAAGTTCTAGAAATCTGTACAACATTTTGCCTATATTTAACAATACATAAAGTGTTGTGTACTCAAAAGCTAGTTAAGAGGGTAGATCTTATGTTGAGTGTATTACCTCCCCACCCCACTCCCCCCAAAAGACACAGAAAATCTTTTGGAAGTGATTTTATAATCTTAGTTTATTATCTTGATTGTGGTGATGATATCAAAGTTGTATGCATAAGCCTATACTCATCAAAATTCATTCATTATATATGTTTAATTTTTATATCAATTATATCTTAATGAATCCATATAAAATATTGGGAACAAAAGAAAAGAGATCACTACAGATCCCATAGACATTACAGAATTTTAAGGGACTACTAAAAACAATGTTATATGCATACATTCAACAATTTGTATACAATAGGACTATTTCCTGAAATACCACAAACTATCAAAATCATAAGGATGGTGGATAATTTGACTGTTGATAATTTGACAATTAAATTGGTATTTAAAGTTCCATTGTTTTTTCCAGAGCTTTTGCAGATGAATACAGAACTTTTCCCATTGTACTACCTAGTGGCCATTCTGGGAACTAGCAGTTGGTCTCTCCTGTAGGCTTATCAGTGCCTTTAGGGTCAGAGTGAGGCAAGAACAGCTCATGGGTAATCCCAAGTGTTCCTAAACAACTGTATGTTGTCTGTTTCCCTGACTGCTCCTATTTCGGGCTCTCCTTTGGGTCCTTCATTCAGAAACCTGGGGCTTCACCCTTTTTTGCTATATACTTCCTACAAAAACACCTGTATTTGGGGCCACATAGCAAGGGGAAAGAGGGGGAAAAAAGTGATCAGGGGCTTCATCACACCCTCCTGAAATCAAAGTTTCTAAAATTGGAGAGGAAATTTCCCTGACCTGAGAACTTTAGGTTCCTGTGGGCTTGTCGTGCGCACAAGAAAAAGGAGAAAAGAAAATAATAGAAAATAGATTTCTTTCACTCTCTGTGAGCATTTGGAGATGTCTTTCCCAATGATCATAAGAAAAGTATACCGGGCTTCTTTATTACCCCTCTTTGTCTGGGCAGAGGTCCACTTCTTGGTTTGGGGAAGCTTTGAGTCCATGCTAAAAGACATCAGAGGGGAGAAAAAAATGATAATTTTATAGTTTACTTTGATTCTTGTCTTCTTTCTAAATCTACCTGCTACTCTGTAGTTTTTGGAGTCCTCAAATAGATGCTATATTTACTCTCCCCAGGTTTTGCAACTCCATGCAGTGGGGAAGACACACATTTTTTCCCCAAGATTTATATATCTCAAAATTCAAGTATTTCTCAGTATTGTTGTTTGTTGTGGTTTGTGTTAAAATAAAGAAATTTCTATTATGTCACCATTCAGAAACACTTTTAATATTTCTCTATACATATCCTGTTTTCAAAAGAATGCATTTTCTACTTCTAGGGAAAATATAATATACAAATCCAGGATATGCACTAGTATGGCACAACGTAAAAATACTCTAAATATATTTGCAATATAAAAGTGCATCATAGTGTCTGATAAATAATGTGCTAGGTTTTGCTTGCCTATTTCCTTGTAGGATATAACCAGAAAATGTAGAACTAAAAGTGGAAAAAAAGTGTATCACAAGACCTTTGATAAATGTTTGTTATTTTGAGATTTATGATCAAAGATTCTTGACTCACAAGAGGTCTGGCTCACCCACTGAACTGCATTTACTGCCTGGATTGAGGCACCAAGCTTTAACTCAACAATAATATTCACCAGATGCTTGGGATATAAAAAAGAAAAGTCATCAAAATCAATATGAGCCTATTTTTATAGAAAACTATACTTCATAAATAGCACTCCCTTCATCTCACAAGTTCAGAACACAGAAGTTTCTTCATTCTAGAGTTGGTCAAAGCCTTTCTCTCACTCTCCCTTTTTCTCTCCTATATCTTATTCTCCTCCTTGCACAAATTTAAAATGCAATTTGTTAAGGTTGTATGCTGGTCAGTACAACTATTTAAGGAGAGTGAATCAACAAACAACACTTACTTAATTCTTATTCTATACCAGATGCTGGCTTGCAGCATCAGTCTCTACTGAGATAAATAGATAGATAGATTGATTGATTTTAAAACAAAGATCAAAATCAAGTTCAAGGTTAAGTGGGATGCAGAGGACGAGGTGTTGAAGTTTATCTGATAACTTGCATTCTTTCTACTAGTTTGGATATTCGGTCACTTGCAATCATTGAGTTCTGATTTGTACATAAATCTACATAGAAGAAGTAATGTCTGACTAGTATGTAGGAGTAAATACCTAAGGGTATTTCCTGCAGGGGAAACAGTGTGTACAAGGGCACTGGAACATTTTTCAGAGCTGTATATTTATATTCATATTCATATTTTTATTTTTATATAAAGAGTAAGAGAGACAGTCACAGTAGCAGAAATGATCATTGGTAATGTCGTAAGAGAAAGGTATGAGGGGAATGAAGCATGAGACCCTTATCAGACTTTTCACTATAAAAGACTGGGAATTAAAAGTGTGTGCGCTTTGGGGGGGTGATACATTTGTGTTCTTATTTTCAGAAGTGGAAATAATTTATTGCGTGAGGAGATGCAACAGTTAGCTTGATTAATAGATTATGAGATGATCCAAAATGACTAGGGTGATTAGTTAAGTTCAAAAGAACTTCATGTTACTTAAATGAACTTTTCAAGTAATTTTAAAACATTTTATTTCTTTTTTTTGGTACATAATAAAATTTTAGAGGTATGGATTATAAAAAATGAAGGGGCTTTTTTTTCCTACATTTATGCTTGCTTAGGGGATTTTTAAGGCATATTTTTATATAAAAATATCAGAAAAGCTATACTGGGGCAAGTGACTTTAACCCACTGAATTTCTGTTAATGTGTATCTCCAGTAAGGATAATAATATCCACCCATCTGGACATGAGGAATGATGTCAGGGTTGTTTAGTTAGGATTAGAGTTTGTATATTTCTGATATTTGCTTATCAGAGCAGGAAAAGGAAAAGGAAATCATTTGAATCTTGGTCTTAGAGGCTTTCAGGACTGATCCATGGAAATCAAGATGGAGACAAGGTCCAAAGGGCAGAAGTGGGAACTATGAATGAAACCAGGAGCTAGTGGTTCAGTTCACAGAGTAGAAACAAGGGTAGTCCCAGAGCCAGCATTATCCTGGAAACTTGTAGTTGTTGCATTTTCTGAGAATGGCAAGATCCAAGGCTTGCTGATTATTTTTGCTAACAGGCTACCAGGAACATACATGTTTTAAATTAGTTTAAAATTAAAATAGAACAGATTTTAGAGGGAAAGCATTAATTTTTCATCATGTCATTGTGTGGATAAAATAAATCTTTGATTATAGGTCTGATTCAGCAAAGGCAAGTTACAGTTGGTTGTTGTAATCTTTGTCATTTTTATTATATTAAGAGAGAAGAAACTATTTTTGTAGCTAAGAAAGCCCTTACACAACCAAAGTGTTATTCAAGTTAACAAGTCAAATATACGTGTTTAACTTCATTCATAGAAATCTCTGGTATGTTTATCAGAGACTTTATGATTGTAGGCATCCGACCATTTGTGTAAGGATTTTCTGTATCTTTTAAATCATGTATTATTGTTTCTTTGGCAACATCTATAAGATCTTAATAGATTCATTAGTTTTTCTGGAGAGTATGGCTGGGGTGAACTGGCTGCAACAGCTACGTTGTGGAATTTGGTTTATGATTTCAGTTTACTCTGACATGTTTGTTAAGAACTCAGGTGTCAGACTTGTAGAATGGAGGCCCGCAATTAACATAAAAATGTGATTTTGCTTTCTCTCTGTCTGGTAGGGCCCAGTAATCAAATGAAAAATGGCTTACAAGCTATTTTGATAAATCTGCCCCATTCATTTAGCACACTTGCTGTAATTCGACAGACACCTCTCCTACTTGAAAAGTGCTCTGCTGTTCGACCATTCTCATTTTTACTGAAGAGTTATATTTTGATCCTAAATTTAATCAGTAGCTAAGAATATATTTGAATACAAGTGTTCTAGCCTTACATTTTTGTTTCCCTTCCCCTAACCGCCACCCAGATTAACTCTTTTCAGTAATGAAAATATTGTGCTTATTCAGTGAAATCAAACCAGCCCTTTTCAGTCATTTCCTGGGAAACAGTTGCCGTCTCTTTGTAATTCCTGTGCTCACATCTGAAAAGCCGAAGTGTCCAGTACCGTCCCCTCCAGTTTTTCGTTAGCTGCAACACGGTTACCTCACTTCACCTCTTAATGGCAGGTTGGTGCTTTTGCCCAGTACTTGGAATCTTGAGTTGGGAATACAAATTGTAGAGACAGTTCAGAATTCATTTTGAAGTGGGGACACCCACATCCATTACTTGAGATGAGAAGCAGGGCCAGAAGCAGTGATGGAATCTGCAGTGACCACAGACCGGCCCCCTTTGGTTCTCTTACTTCCTTATGGACCTTCTATTAAACTTACTTTCCTCTTGAGTTATCAGTTGTCTTCTGTTG
The DNA here is from genome assembly GCA_004024625.1 of Mellivora capensis. NCBI lineage: Eukaryota > Metazoa > Chordata > Mammalia > Carnivora > Mustelidae > Mellivora > Mellivora capensis. The sequence goes on from PISX010007371.1 coordinate 55,183, forward strand.
TTTGCAAGCAAAAACTTGATATAAATATGTTAGCTCCAAAAGAAGAGGCAAAATAACAGCATATGCTGCCAAATTATTCCATCTACGAGGATATATATTTTCAGTGCTTTGGTGGCACAAACATGATGAAGATACAGTCCTTGTCATTGACTTCCAGAATATTGTTTTCATCCCAAAGTTTTGAGTTTTACATACACCATGTAGCTGAGATTAATATGCACATTATTTGTTGATTTTAACACATTACTGCCCAGACTTTTAATGTGCGTGGTGCAGTGTAAATGACATAAAAGACGTGGATGCCAAATTACCAGTGTTTGTTTAAATGCTTGCGGAAGAATGTGTTCCTTTTATAAAAAGTATTATGTGATAGAAACTTATTTTCAATTGAGCAGAACTAGCCAGGAATATAATTATTGGATGACAGACACTAGTGATTTATGTCATTACTTTAAGGAAATGATTAACATCATCGACAGAATTGTAAGCATAAAATTTTTTTTGCAGTCTTTTTAATTCCATTAAAAAAATAAGCAGTGCTTTCCAACCCATTGTTAAAATCATTAGCTAACCGGTATTTCAATCTCAGTCAGTGTCATGTATATATATAGAGAGAGAAATACCTCAAAGCTTTTGGATCAAATAAAAACATTATGAATTTAGACAAAATCACTTCATGAGCTCTAGGAACTAACAATAATGTGATTTGACATTTATTAGAATATTCTTCGTTGTACTAAGGACTAGCTGTGCCATGGGAAGAAACCTCTCATAATACCTGGCAATTCAAAGGTTGAAATCGTGAATGACTGCTATGAAGACCCAGAGAAAGCTGAGAACCCAGGATAGTTGTTAAAAGCAAGCACTATGGCTTGACACAACACTGAGAGAGCTATCTGAGGCCCAGGTGCACTCACTCCTGTGCATTGCACACATGGGTGTTATATTGCTGCTAAGTATTCAGTAAGATGTCATTCAACTTCCCTGATCTTAATTTCCTCATTAGTACCATAGTAATAAAATACTTCTAATTAATATGCTATTTTGATGATAGTTCTATTTAAATAAATGCCATTTTATACCTACTCTGAAGTACTAAAATGCATCACCACTCAACAGTTATCATTAAATGTTCCAATGAACACAAGGGAGTTCACATAAGATAAATTTCTAAAGCCATCAATAGTTAACACAATCCAGATTAGTGAATATATGAATAATGATTGTTTCTACCAGAGAACATCAGTCCTGACTGAAAACTATATGAATAGCAGCAATTGAGAATAAAAATTTTGGGTCAGATATTATAGTGCTCCTGCAAATATTTTCTCTTGGGTAGCATAGCCTCCAGGAATGAATTAAAATGCAGTATTTTTAAAGAATAAGAACTGCTGACAAGTTAATAAGTACTAAATAACATAGAATCAGGCAGAATTTCAATCTGAAAAAGGGAAAAGCCAGAAAAGACATGTTGGACTTGTTGGGCTTCAACATTTATTACACAAGTGTTCAGGTGGCATTGGCTTCCTTCTGTAATATTTATGGAAAGGTTTTAAATAAATGGAAGGTGGTCCCAGCTAAGAGGTAAAAAGATGGTCAATATATAATTGACTCTAAAATGAAAATATAATAATGTTCTGCTAGGTAAATGGATGTCAGAAGCATCATAATGTTTTGTTTGGATGACTTTTTTTTTTTCAGTCCATCCAAAGCACTCCTCCCACCCTCTTTCTTTCCCTTTTTCACTGAAAAGATCTATGATAGGGCCCAAGCCCACTTCTCAGTCAACACAAATAAATATATGGAGAGGAATTCTTGCTATGTCTCGTAGAGTACACTAGACTTTACCTATCCCAAGTATTTGAGGCATGGTTGAGGCCTCTCTAGTGCCAGCCAAGTGCAAGCTCTCTATTTTCTATCAAGCACCATCTGGTCCAACAAGTTTCCTACAAGACAGGTTTTTACATCTTTCAGCCCAGCTTTTCCATCCACAACAGTACCAGCAAGGCATCCACAATTACTTAGAATATTTTCATGAGATACAGAAGGTCTGTTGGTAAAAACAAATCGATATTGTCCTTGAGTATGTGTCTAGGAAACTAATATTTTTTTTAAGATTTTATTTATTCACTTGTCAGAGGCAAAATGAGAGAGAGAGAGAGGGAGAGAGATATCACGCATAGGAGCTGCAGGCAGAGGAAAAAGCAGGCTCCTCACTGAGCAGGAATCCTGATGTAGGACTTGATCCCAGGACCCTAGGATCATGACCTGAGTCAAAGGCAGACGCTTAACTTACTGAGCCACCCAGGTATCCCTAGGAAAATATTTTTAAGATAAATAGATATTAAGAAATACTTTCTATCCCAGAAACTTACAGTGTTTCTTAATCTTATCATGAGATGAGATTTGAGTCTTGGATCATGACTTGTCTTTGGTTTAGCTTTCCTGGGTGTCCCATCATTTTTAGATCTCAGATTCCAGGTCCTGCCCCTCAATTCTCAGATTATGGGATCCTCCCAAACAACTTTAGATTCACTTAAATCCATGTTGGAAAGAATCCTGTGTCCTCATGATCCTGATAGAAAGCACATTAAAAGACATCAAGTAGGCCCTTAGGATGAAATATATCCTGTTGACTAATACTAATTATAGAATCACTAGAAAATACTCATATGTTTAGGAAGTGAAAAATGTATTCATATATACAACAGTGGCATGTGGTTTACACACACAAACCGGAAAGCAGCTGGTATCAGCATCATTTTATGGATGAAGAAGCCAAGACTATAAAACCAGACCACAAAGTTATTTAGTGGCATAGTCAAATTCAAACTCGGGCTTTCTGACTCCAGATCCTTTGGAAAATGTTTTAACTCCATACCATGTTGACTTCCGTAAACTTTTAGAACTATCAGGATCCCTTTATAGTTTCAAAAGTTTCACCATCCCTACCCTCACCCCCTGCCCCACTAAGAAAACTGATACCCAAAGAGTTAAAGTCCTCTTTTTTAGATTATATAACACTAATATAATATTAAACTGTTTCTTCCTGGTCATTTTTATATTATCTATGAGGAGTTAGTCTCAAACACTTTATGAGAAATGTTTTGATAATTACTCTGAATAAAACCCTATTTAATCAATAGCATGAAGTCTTTAGTTTTGACTGTACAAATGAGTGTAACAGTATAGTTTATCTTTAAAATAAACCTTACTTTCTGGGGCACCTGGGTGGCTCAGTGGGTTAATCATCTGCCTTTGGCTCAGGTCATGATCCCGGAGTCCTGGGATCAAGCCTCACCTGGGGCTCAATGCCTGGGGCTGAGCAGGGAGTCTGCTTCTGCTTCTCCCTCCCTTCTGCCCCTCCCCGCAATATGCACACTTTCTCTCTCCCAAATAAATAAATAAAATACATTTTTTAAATGTAAAAACCTTAATTTCATAAAGAAAAGCAGATTATGCCTCTAAAATATATAGCCTTAAAGGATCCCCTGCAGGTTTTGCCCTCCAAGACTGGGTTTTTTAACGTAGCATAATTTCTTCAGGATTCATCCTTGTTGTAATATATGACAGAATTTCTTTCTTTTTTAAGGATTAAAAAATTCCATTGTGTATATATACCATGTTTTCTTTATTCACTAATCCATTGATGGACACTTAGATTTTTTTTTAAGTCTCTTGTGTGTAATAATGCTTCCATGAACACAGGAGTACAAACATCTCTCTGAGATCCTGATCTCAATAATGTTGGACACTGCATGATTCTACTTACATGAAGTATATAAAGTAGTCAAATTCTTAGAAGCACAAAATAGAATGGTAGTTGCCAGGGGTATGGGGAGGGGGCAAAGTGAAGTTACTGTTTGATCAGTATAGCTTCTTATCATGCAAGACAAAATGTTCTAGAGACCTGCCGTACAACAATGTGTGTATAGTTAACAATATTGTACTGTTCATTTAAAAATTTGTTAAGAAGGTAAAAAAAATCATCTGAATAGCAGTTTACTTAAGTATTGTCAAACTTCATAAACTGAAAGTTCTATTTTGTTTCAGTAATGCAATGTAGAGAAGATACAGGAAGCTGTTTATACAACATGTCGTTGATGTATTTCCAAAAGTTAAATCATATCTTTAATACTAGACATGAATGTACATCCTTCAACCTCTGTGCATTTTTTTAGAGATCTTATTTATTCATTTGACAGACAGAGATCACAAGTAGGCAGAGAGGCAGAGAGATAGGGAGAAGCAGGCTCCTAGCCGAGCAGAGAGCCCGATGCGGGGCTCGATCCCAGGACCCCGGGACCATGACCTGAGCCGAAGGCAGAGGCCTTAACTCACTGAGCCACCCAGGTGCCCCCCTCTGTTCATTTTTATACCCATCTTTGTCCTTGCTCTCTCTCACCATTGAGGTCCCAGGCAATGGGCTATAAGTCTCCCTCATCCAGTAGGAGCTGTCAGTCCTATTATTCTGAGGTAAGTTTAGGAATATACTTAATAAGTTGAATAATTATGTTTCTGTCCTTTTCCACAGCTTGTCTTTCTAGACATATGTTGAATAAGTTTTCAGTCATTGCCAGAAATTCTGAGGAAGTAAAACCCATTTGTTACGTTATCTTAAGGGCAACTGAAGGAGTTTTAATGTCATCTGCTGGAACAACAGCTGAATTGGGGATTACATAACAGTCCTAGCATAACATTTATTGGGTAACAGAGTCAGATGTAGGCTGAAAATGATAAAAATAAGTGAACTCATGTTTTATCTTCATATTGAATTCAGTCTTTGGTTTGGATCTGGCAGAATCTGCTTTATTTCTATTTTTATTTGAGTAATCATCATCCTTCACCTGTGTTTATGGTTTTATATTACTGGATATATGTCAGATTTACTCTGCGACTATTTATTGTAAGTACTGAGCATCCGTGTACTATAAATATTTTAAAAATGTACACAGAAGTTATAAATGTAAGTCAAAACTACTCTACATATATCAGCCAGGGACTCAGAAGATCTCTAATACTAGCTTTCTGTGTTAGTAAATTCACGTCTCTAGGTTTGATTTCCTGTTTGTAAATGCAGGGAGCCTGAGTCAACTATTTTTAAGGCCTATAATTGATCTAAGCTTTTTTTCTCAGAAATTACATTTTATTGAACCCCATGTGCAAAGCAGTGGGTTGGATATTCTGTGCACATTATAATACCACAAGTAGCTTTATAAGGAAGGTAGAATTACACTGTTCCATATAACAATGGTGATGGGCATCTCCAAAAATCAGTTTCTCATGCATAACAAAATGAGAAAATACAACCAGGCCTGTCTGTTTTCAAAATTTAATTCTCTCTACAAAGTCAGATTTCTACTCACAGCATGCACCAAGAGTTGGGAAATGCCATGATTTTGTTCCTATTCTATCCAATTTGGGAACAGAAAGCATTCCACAAGTATTAAAAGAATAGAAAATATCTGTTTTAATCTTGAACTCACATGTAAAAATTAGAGATCCCAAGTGAGAGGTTTTGGGGCAAGATTCTTCTGGAAATCCCTCTAACATTCTTAGAGGCAGTGAATACTTCTAGTTGAATTCTGACCTTCAGCATGAGGGCTGTTTTTAGTTTCTCTAATTTTTAAATCCCTTTCCAGTCAGAAAAGCAGCCTAGAAATGCCCCAACTAATGGTTTGAGTTAGAGGAACTCGGCAGAGACCAAACATTATATTCTATGGCACTGTGTTGCCTTTTCTTCCTTTGCTTTTTTTCGTTACAGTGAAAAATGATTCATATAAAGGAAACCAAAATAGTAAAAACAGAAAGAGCCATGAGAAAGACTGCTTAACAATTTCCAGTCATGGCTGGGGATCGGAGAAATTGAAAACAGGCCAAGAATGCTTACTTTTCAGCCATGCCCTAGAATTCGTTTTGGTTTCAGTACAAGAGAATCATTTGTGTGAAGGAGAGCTACAAGGAGACTGTGAGATCACATTTCTTTCCCTTGATCAGGAGCAGAAGCATTGTGAAGGGATCAGGCAGTCCCTGGAAAGCACCTGAAAGAAACTGATTATAAGAAACATAAAATACACTGGTTCCCTCCTTACCCACCTCCCTGCTAGCTCCACCCTCGGTTCCAGGGTCAGTGTAAAGAGGCATTTGAGTTCTGTGGGAGATGTATCCAGTAGCAAAAGAGCAAGATTGAGCCTTGATAATTGAGAAAAATGAGACTTGAAGAAGGTTAAGCTTGCTATTTCTGGGGGCAGGCATTCCTTCCAGAATATACACGATAGTCCTTGGGATGTCTCCCTCTTTGTGCTCCTAATAGAGGAAGCACTTGGCTTTCACTGAGGTAGACTTTCATTACTTTTTTTTTTTTTTCCCATTCTTTGCCCTAATCTCAGGATGAGGGGGAAAAAAAAAAGAAACTGTGAAGGAAAACACAAACTGCTCCTTATTTAGCATTGTGGGGATTCCTTTTGTGTGTTTGAATCATTATTGTACTGAAAAAATGCCAAACCCACCATTTAGAGTAGAAAATGCTGTGGAAGGCTTTCCCACTTCTACCACAACCGTCTCCTCCCCACCCAAGACACTGGGGAGACTGTAAGTGTATATTGATTTGTTAAGTTTAGTTCTTGCAGCAGCTACATCAAATATCACTGATAATCCTTTAAAAACTTTTCCACCCAAAGAACAAACTCTCAGACTCACTGAGTTATTCACAGTTTAGAAAAAAGAAATTCTATATGATGACATATAAAAGTGTGTTGCCAAAAAACAAAACAAAACAAAAAACCTTGGAGTAAAAGATTAATGGGACAAGAGGAGTAGAGTGAATTAGGAACACTTCCCAAAATTACTTCCTGTGAATCGGTACAGTTCCAGACTCTTGTCAGGATTCTATAAACATTATGTCCTTATTCCAGGGAAGTAGCGATCTCTAGTACTGAGTTAGAGAATTCTGGAAAGCCAAGGTAGATATCTAGTCATTCCTCTCTGGCACAGCAGGGACTTTGGATTAAGAGGCATGGCTTATAAAGAACTTGTTTAGTGAAGAGGATCACAGGGGAAGGGAGGGGAAAAATCAAATTGAAAGAAATCAGAGAGGGAGACAAACCATGGGAGACTCTTAACTATGGGAGAAAAACTGAGGGTTGCTGGAGGAGAGGTAGATGGGGACAGGGTACCTAGGTGACAGGCATTAAGGAGGCCAGGTGATATGATGAGCACTGGCTGTTATATAAAACTGATGAATTACTGAACTCTACATCCGAAACTAATGATGTTCTATATGGTGGTTAATTGAACTGAATTTTTTTTTTTTTTAAAGAACTTGCTTGGAAGCACACAAAGGGTCCTGAAGAAGAGGTTTTTAACTATATTTTCTGTGAGAAGTATAAACATTAGATGGTCCTCAGGGAAAAAAAATTGGAAAAACCAAATAAAACTCTTAGGAGTCTAGCTAAACATACTGTGGTACATCCGTACAATGGAATACTACTCAGCAATAAGAAAGAACACACTACAGATAAATGCAGTAAATTGTATGGATTTCAAGGTCATAATACTGAGTGAAGAAATCACAGTCTTAAAAGGTTACATGACATATGTATCCATTTATATAACATTCTCAAAGTAACAAAATTATAGAGATTGAGAGCTCATCAGTGGTTATCAGGCTTTAGGGAATAGATGGAGAGAGTGTCCAGAACGGATGAACACAAGGGAGTTCCTCTGTGGTGGCACGCAGTTCTTTATCTCTATTATACAAATCTGTTCAGGTGATAAAACCTCATAGAACTGTACACACAAACTTACAAAAAAGAAATAGAAAAAAAAATCATGGCATGCGAAAGTAAATGAAATCCAAGTAAGGTCTAGGTTACTGCATTGTAGCAATACCTGTTTCCTTCTTTTGATAATGTATAATATGCAAGATATTACAAAAGATGTTATCACTAGGGGAAGATGAGTGGGGATGAGTACAAGGAATATTTCTTAGTACTATTTTTGCTATTTCTTATCAGTCTACAATTATTTCCTCCCCAAATATTAACAAATATTTTTAGGGGGTGCCTGGGTGGCTCAGTCAGTTGAGTGTCCAACTTTTGATTTTGGCTAGGGTTATGATCTCAGGGTCCTGGGATTGAGCCCTGAATCTCAGGCGCCACCCTCAGTGGGGAACCTGCTTCCCCACTACCTCTCGCTTTGTCCCTCATGCCACCCCCCAAAATGGATGAATAAATCTTTTAAAAAATATTCTTAGGGGGCACCTGGGTGGCTCAGTGGGTTAAGCCTCTGCCTTTGGCTCTGGTCATGATCCCAGGGTCCTGGGATCGAGCCCCGCATTGGGCTCTTTGCTCAGCAGGGAGCCTGCTTCCTCCTCTCCCTCTGCCTGCCTTTCTGCCTACTTGTGATCTCTCTCTGTCAAATAAATAAATAAAATCTTAAAAATATTCTTAGTAGATATTTCTGAAAATTTATGTTGATTCATTCATTCATTTAAATGGCGATTTTTTTTTTTGCTGACCAACTTTTTCTGTGTGTGAAGGTTCTGAATACGTAGATGTAAGGCATGATAAAAACAACCTAATCTTAATATATTTGTGATACCAATTTACACACAAATGCAAAATTAAACTATACAGTAAACTGTACAGTAAAATGCAAAGTTGTATTATATAATATACAGTGTAGCCGGTTTTTTGAGTACAGAGGAAGTCATGAACATTCTCTGCCTGAGGGATTGGGGAAGTTTCATAGAAATGTGATGTTTTTGTTTGACATTTAAGACTGACTTGTTTGTCAGGAGGATTGGGGTTACAGACTTCCTTTAAATGGGATCCTTGCATTTTATCTCAATGAAGAGACACCTCACAGTTTACTTAGAAAAGTGATCCTGCAGGCTTTTAGAAACTCAGCCATTTGCTGTCAAGCTGCCATCCCAGTAGAAATTTCCCCTGACTCCAAAGCAGTTGGAACTATAGAAATGAAAGATGTTTCACTGCAACACATTCTCTTCTTCCATAATGACCTTTTAACATAATTTTCTTCATTTACCATCTGTATACATCACAGTTCTCCAGGGAAGCAGAACAAATCTCTATCTATATTCCTATCTATCTATCTATCTATCTATCTATGAGACTGAAATCAGTCTAAGTTTGGTATTGGTTCATGTGATTATGTGGTCTGCAAACTGGTGACCCAGGAAAGCCTGAGAGCTAGAGCCCCAGTGGTGTAGATTCTAGTCCAAGCCTGAAGACTTGAGAGCCAGGAGCACTGATGGTTAAAGTCCCAGTTGGAGGGCTGGAGAAAACCAGTGTTCAGCTCAAACATTTAGGTATAGGGTGGGTTCAACCTTCCTCTACCTTTTTGTTCTGTTCAGCCCTTTGCTCAGTCTACCAACTCAAATCTTTTCTAGAAGTAGCTCACAAACACACACAAGAAAATAATGTTAAAGTAGGTATCTGGGAATTCCATGGCCCAGTTAAGTTGACACATAAAATTAACCTCTGCTTTAAAAAAGGCGTTATATGCCTCCTTCCCATCAAATAGAGTAGGAGTTAATGAATGGTGAATAGTATATGGTCCATACGGCCCTCTTATCACCTTACTACTCCACCATAGGCTCTCCAGGAGACACAGACACCAAGAACATATAAAGGTGAGGATAATAAAAATGTCTCCCTTGGTCTCCTCCATGCACACATGAAGAGGGTGTATTTGAACAGTGTCACACTCAAAGACTGGATGAGGAACCAGCCATCACATTCTCCCTTTCTTTTTTTTTTCCTGTCTCATGATAAGGAACACCTAGAGACAGTCCTATACAAAATGGAACTAAAAAAATTTTTTTTGAGGATACTGGAAGAGCTGGGGTGTAATTCTTGAATGACTCGGTGCTTCTTGAAGATCTGACTGTAGTTAAACCAGCTCTTACCCTGCCTTCCCACACACATATAAAAAACATACAGAATACACTTTGTATGTATACTTTGTGCCAGGCTTCTTGTTGACTTTCATCTCAAATGCTACCTGTCCCATTGTACCACGTGACAGAGACCCAATGCATGCAGGCCCTCCCAGTTTCCAACCATGTTAACATTTCAGATGAAGGAACACATTCTTCCCTTTCAGTGTTGCTCATCTCACCATTTTTTCATACAGCTGAGTAGTCTTCCTAAAAGCAATCTGAATATAACATTCCCCTTACTTAAATCCAGGGTTTTAAGGGTTTGATAAAAGGGTTTGATAAAATATAAGCTATTAAGGTCAGTTTACAAAGCCATGTATGACTTAGAACTGCTTACTCCCAGATTTTATCACTTTTCTTTCCATCTCTCAGAGTTTATCTTCCTTCCTATTATTCCAAATAAACATACACAGTCCACAATCATGAACATGTATTTTCTTTTTTTTTAAAAGATTTTATTTATTTATTTGACAGACAGAGGTCACAAGTAGGCAGAGAGGCAGGCAGAGAGAGGGGGAAGTAGGCTCCCCGCAAAGCAGAGAGCCCGATGTGGGGCTCGATCCCAGGACTCTGGGATCATGACTGGAGCCGAAGGCAGAGGCTTTAACCCACTGAGCCACCCAGGTGCCCCTGAACATGTATTTTCTCTCAGACATTTTCACGTACCATTTGCTCTTCATACATGCAGATCCATCAATCTGAAGAAGCCTCCCCCAAAACTCCACTGTCTTTCCCTATACTAACCTGCCCAGGTGTCACTTTTAAACAGGGTTCTCAGTACTCCCTAGCTCCTTGTGCATCTGTGAGTTTTCTGCATGAGTACAAAAGTGGTTTTTGCACATTTTATCCCTAACACCTAGAACATTCAGTAGCCTACAGGAAACTCCCCCCAAATTGTATTTCTAATAAAAGATGATCAGTTGACAGAGGTAGACAAATTGGTTCTGATACCACACTAAAACATAAAGTGTCATACATATTGAAAGATTCTGAGTGACAGTACTGGGAAAGTGTCAGTCTGCATACACACAAGGGGTGGGGTTCAGGGAGAGAGAGAATGAGAGAGAATAACGAGAGATTACTGTGATGAAAGGTTTAGGAGACATGAACAACTTCCTATGGTCCCATGTCCACAAGTAGAAGTGTCACCCATGCATATTCAGCAACATTTATCTACACCTGCTTTGTGATCATTATTAAGGTTGCCCAAGGGCCAACAATCAAAGATATACCCCATGAATTCAAGGTACTGAAAAGTGAAGAAAAATGTTGTACTGACACAAAGAGATACAAAGATGGTGATGGTAGGAGGTGAATGAACTGTCTCCCACCCTCAAGAAACTAATTCCCCAGTGCTGGTGTGCAGCATGTAACTTTTACCTGTGTCCAATAAATACAAAGTTGATATCAGTGTTGCAGAAGATGTATTCCATGCAGTTAGAGTAGGTATATGGTTTTGACAATACTTTTTTTTTTTTCACTTTTGTGTTCCTTTAACTATGGATTCTGTTTTCTGCAATCACTCACTACCTCCTTCCAGGTTGTTCTGTGAGGACAGGAGTGGGAGTACGATGGTGTCAGAAAATATAAGTCTGGTTCTAGCAAAGCTGATAAATGACTGTGAGCTTGGGCAGATTATTTTTCTTTTCTTGGTCTTAGCTGTTTTATCTATATAAATGTAGACAATCTAGATCAGGGTGATTAAAGATATAGTTGTAAATAAGTAAAACCTTTATTGCCAAAAGAAAGTGCTCAACAAAGTTGAAAGACTTCATTCCCCCCCACCCCCCGACTTGGGATAAAATTTAAAGCGGCTATGGACTTTTGTTGACATTTGTATATGTCTCTCTCTCTCTTTTTTTTTTAATCTTGGGACAAAATGCTCTTTCTTTTCTCTCTTCTGATGTGAATGTGTTGGCATCAATGCCTCAGAATCCTTTGTCACTTGTCCATAGAGCTGTATCCACCTCCCAGTAACTCTCCATCTCCACTCCATGGCAATTTGTTGGCCAGATGTTTCTCTCTGATGTCCCTGTAATGGGAAATATAACACAATAATCAAAGAACAAATGTGTCCCCAGTACAAAGAACTTTTGCATGGTACTTTATTTCACACAAAAACTTTAAAAAGGTTGGAAGACGCTGAAACACAGTGGAAAAAACGCGGAGAGAACTCAGAGAAGACAAGTGAGCTTTATATTATGTGGGCACATTTAATTCAACATTCTCAGGCTCTAATTCCAAAGAGAACATTGACATGGTTAGAAAGAGAGAAAAAGAGAGAGAGAGAAAGTGAAAAGGAGCTGTGTTTCGCATTGTTATTCACAAACTATGTAAAGTTGGGTGTTTTGGAGATCCTCAGTTTCCACAACTATGTAATAAGGATATTAGAATAAAAGAAAGGGTATTAAGGCTATTCTTGTAAACTTGAAAATTTATGCACAATAAATATTAATTTGGAAAAATATACACACCTATACATGCTTATACATATAACTATGTATAGAAAAAAAAGACAAGTTTATGATTAAAGAATGGTGGTGGTGCCACCCACCCACCCACCACTAGGCATCTTGTTCCCAATCTTGAGCCCATCCAGAAACACCTACGTGAATATATGTATACGAGTATACTCTGTGCGCGCACACACACACACACACACACACACACACCCTATCAGTCTGTATGGTCAAAACTTTCTTTCTTTTTTTTTTAAGATTTTATTTATTTATTGGACAGACAGAGATCACAAGCAGGCAGAGAGGCAGGCAGAGAGAGAGGAGGAAGCAGGCTCCCCACTGAGCAGAGAGCCCGAAGCGGGGCTCGATCCCAGGACCCTGGGATCATGACCTGAGCCGAAGGCAGAGGCTTTAACCCACTGAGCCACCCAGGTGCCCCTGGCCAAAACTTTCTAATCAGTGTTTGAATTCTGTTAAAAGACTTTAAAAAGTATAAGAGCAATAACTTAAAATTATACTTTAAATAACTGTCATTAAGTTACTAGATGTTAACAAACTGCTTCAAAAAGGTTAAGTGTCTGCCTTTGGTTCAGGTCATGATCTCAGGGTCCTGGGATCCATCACCACATGTCAGGCTCCCTGTTCAGTGGAGAGTCTACTTTTCCCTCTCCCTCTGTCCCTCCCCTCACCCCTTCACTCATGCTCTCTCTCTTTCTCTCTCTCAAATAAATAAATAAAATCTTTTAAAACATAAACTTAAAAAATTTCCATGCCTGTTGAACTGTTCTACCCTTTTGCTTCTCTGAATTGCTTTCAATACACTTAATGCATTTTCCTTTTTAGTATATAGTGTGTAGATATACTAGATATAGTATATCTTAGCTATTGCAAATACTTTTCCCCCTGAATATATTGTTTATCTATTTCCTTTTTTGTTGTTGTTGTATGTAACTCAATAAGATTTCAAATTTCTCTGTTGTCTAATAGGACTTAACTTCTGGTTTTCCAGATACAGTGGTTGTACACCAAATTCTTAAAAGGGCCTACAAAGCTATATATGACCTGATTCAATATTCTGTTAATCCCCCTGCAATTTCTTGTAGACACATGCCTGCCTTGCTTTTTCTTAAATACCTTAGGCATGCTTTTACATTAGATTATTTGTATCAGATTTGACTCTGCTTAGAGTTCTGTTGCCTAAGGAATCTCCAAGTAACCAGTTCACCTTCTACAAGTCTTTTCTCAAATTCCTCATGTCCAATGAGTTCACTTTATGGAATTACTTAGTATTATAATTTTACCTACTCTCCACTCATTCACTCTAGGCAAGGCATTCATAATCTTTCTTTCACTGTTTTGCTTTTTTTTTATTCCTTTCTTCCATAGCTTTTGTTACTTCCTGACAGAATAGATCATAATTATTTATTTTTCTTGCCATTTATTGTCTGCTAGTCATTAAACATGGAGTTCAAGGTTTTGTTTATTTATATGCCTCATGCACCTAGCATAAAGTTCAATAAATATGTATTTAATGAATAAAAGATACATGCACTTTCTAGTTTTTCATGAGATAGTTTCAATATCCTTTTTGCTATCATCATTTTTATATTTCTATTTTTAGGTGAGGTCTCTATTCTAAGTAGATTTCCTTTTCTGCACAATATGAGAGAGTGGTTCACTTTTCTTTACTTCCAGATGGATAGTGGCTGTTCCAGCTCCATTTAATAAATAACACACCTCCCTTTCCACTGAATTAAAATAACAGCTCCATTATGTATTAGAATATGGTACATATTTAGGTTCAAATCTAGATTCTCTTTTCCTATTCAATGATTTTTTTTTTTAGTCTTTCCCATTCTAATGTTATACTGATCTGATTACAGTAACTTGGGACTATAACCTTTGTATTTAGAAGTACATCCCATTTTAATTTCGAATTTATCCTTATCTTGCTTAATTTTTTCACCTCTGACATACGTTTCAGGTAATAGCATACCATACAGTGTTTTTTATTGATTGTCTTTATTGTTATATTTAATTTATCCTCTCTAGAATATGTGTGCAGTGAGGTGAAGAATTTTGTTTCTTTTGTTAACTTATTTTATCCCCATGTGCCAATAAGAAGAAAAATGCCTGGTTAGTGCCCAATAATTACTTTAAAAAATAAAAGACTCTATTTTGATTCCCATATGTATATTGTTAAAATAGAAAAAAAAAACTGTTGTATAATATCTTTTCTTCATCAACCTTACCAAATATTGCATTAATTCCATATATTATTTTAAAATGTTAAGAGTCAACTTACCATCAAAACAAAAATAATTTTAATCTCTTCTTTCCAAATGTTTATACCTTTTATAAAAATTTCCCCTTATTTTATTTGAGGAGACATCAATTTATCATCAAATAGTAACAGATATAGTGAATACTCCTGCACAGACAGACACTAGGTCAATGCCTATCACTTCATTAACACTCCATAAACCTCTGTTGAATGAAAGCTCCTGAAAGAAACTACTTATGATGTCATGCTAAATTAAAAGCAAGACATAACAAAATGTTGTGTGGAACAAACCATTTAAGAAAGAGTACATCCTGCACAATTCAATTTGTATGAAGCTCAAGAACAGGCAAAATTAATATATAGTGATTGATATCAGAATAGTGGTTACCTCTGGAGACAGTGTTGACTTAGATGAGCAGGAGGAACTTTTTGAGGTTCTACAGATAATCTTTGGTTTAGTTAGAGGACACAAAGGTGCACACATATGTCAACTTTGTTCACTCTGCTCTATGAATTTTAAAACTTACTTTAAAAAAAAAACTTTGAAATAAACCATAAAACAGTATATGTAATGACTTATAAATTGCAAATATGTGTGTGCAATGGTAATTAATTTAGAAAATACACAAACATATTAAAGGTGTTTATCCTGGGAGGTTGGAACTGTGAGAAATTTTGTCTTTATGTTTTACACATTTTACAATTTTCTGTTATGATTATATATATTTTCATAAATAAAACAAGGACCTCATTTTATCTTTGTACCTCAATACCTGTAGAGTCTAATACAGAATTGTTCTCAAAAATGAGTATAGTCAGGATATCTGGGTGACTCAGCCAGTTAAGTGTCTGTCCCAGGGTCCTGGGATCCAGCCCTGTGTTGGGCTCCTTGCTCAGCGGGGAGTCTGATTCTCCCTCTTCCTCTCCCTCTGCCCCTCCCCCCAGCACCTGTGTGCGCTCTTGCTCTCTCTCTCTCTCTCTCTCAAATAAATAAATACAAATCTTTTTTTAAATGAGTATAGTAATATAACAAGTCATAGAAATGTTATTCTGAGTCAAAAATTTTGAGTAGAGAGAGATATTCCAGCTTACTCCATAAATTTGTTTTAAAGTGAATTTTTTATTTTAGTATCCCCAGTGCCTAGAATAGTTTCGGACACATAGGATGCTTATTAAATATTTGTTGAATGAGTTTGTTTGTTATTTGTTGAATGAATGAGCACACTTCTATTTGAAGTGTGCTAAAATTCTCACAATGGATTTATGTATCACTTGCAAGCAAATCTTGAGTACCCTCTACCTGTGATAGAATTGTGTTTGCATCTGCCAAGATAAGATGTGAATGAGTAATGGGGCATTCTCTAAAAGAAAAATCCTTTTACCTTCAATGGCAAGTCATGTAACAATAGCAGAAAAAAAATGGTTGAAATTTAATGTGTGGAAGATTCACTTGGAATTCTGATTTTGCCACATTCTCTTTTTATGAAGTTTGCCTGCCTGCCCAAATATTCAGAGCCTGATTTTCTTCATCTGTAAAACAGAAATGTTTCTGAAATTGAATGAGATAATAGTAGTCAGCCTCTCCTGAGCATTCACTACATTCCACCCTCTATGCTAAGAATATTGCATATGTTACCACATTTCTTGTATATGAAGTATGTAAATTACTTAGAGCTCAATAAATATACATCTCTTCACTATGGTGATTGAATTCTTAAAACATTCCAATTAACTTTCTTTATATTTTACGTTAATTTCTTTAGATTTTGTAAATTATTCTCCCCGCCTCCCCCCTGCCCCAACCGTTTCCCTAGAGACTTTACATTCTTCAAAGGAGTGGACCACTCCCTTTTTGAGTTGTATAAAGTTCACTGAGTTACCAAATCTTAGTGTGGCCTTCAATGGCATATAATCTTTTCTGCAACAAGTGCAGTGTTATCTCTGATCAAGGGTCATTGGATAGCTTTAGGATACTTTGAGTAAAGTAGAATTATTTTCTTCTGATATACTGAATTCTATTTTTTTACAATTCTGTGCCTTCTACTCTTAGAACTTTTGTTCTGTTCTCTGAAATAGCATAGTTTTCTGACAAACTCAAGTTGGTTGAATATCAAAACCTTCATGAATATAACATGCAGATAACAAGTAAGGTGACAATAGCTCTATTCTATAAATTTAAACTTTGGGGGAATGGCATGTTAGATTTAAGCTTTCTTAACTCAGAGATAGGGGTGGAATTTGGAATAGAGTCACATGGGGCATAAGAATGTTGGTTAAAGAAGGATTTCTGGGCCTCCAGGAACTTCTGCCAACATAGGAGCTACCCTGGTAAAGAGTGTGAAGAAGCAGTGTGCTGAGGAGATGCCATAAGGGAGAGAGAGAGAAAGACTGATGGAGGCTTCTCCCTGAAACGTGGGTTCAGGAAAGGTTACTGACTGAACAAGTGGTTGTGAGTTCATGCCTTAAACCACCTGAATAGTCTCAAAACAAGTAGGAATTTATGTCCCTTTAGTTTTGCCTAAGTTCATCCATAGCGAAGATGGAATATTTGCAGAGTGTCTGCTATGTGTCAATTTCTATGCTAGATATTTCCAGGAGTTATACCATTTATTATTCAGAGTAGCCTCTGAGTTAGGGATTACTAACCCAGATGAAGAAATTGAGGCTAAGGGAGGTGAAATGGAAGAAACGAGGAAAAACATATAAAAGCTTCCCTCATCTGGAACACAAATAAGAACGAGGCATGAGTTTTTAAAAAGTACTGAGATTTCTTTCTCCACCCCCTCCTGGCTTTTTTTAATGTCCCCGAAAGGCTGGGATTAGGAATCCTCCCACAGCCCATCTCTCCTGAGAACTTTCATAGCACGACTTCTGATTAAACTAACAGATTAGACCCAATGACATAAGGCACAGCTTCTCTCCTTTGAGAAAGAACAAATAAGAATGAAGTGTTAGATTGCAAAGCTAATTATATATTCTGTTCAAGTGTCAACCATCTGTTGCAATTGTTTAAAAAGCAGACATAAGTCAACTGTTAGGGTGAGATGTTTACCATTGTGAACACAGAGAAAGTTTATGACACCACAGAGATTCGTTGTTGTAGCACGTGCCTGGAGGCTGCAGCAGGATTCTCAGAATGTCTTGGAAAGCCCTCCTTCCTGTGAGAGGGTAGGTGGTAGCTCCAGGTAACTGATGATTAAGTACTAGTCATACTTACTTCAGAACTGGAAAGGCTTTTTAAAGAATCAGGGGTCTCAGTTCACAGATGGGAAGCTGAGATACAGTGAGGGCGAGGCACTGCCTATTTGTGCTTATAATTTCAGCACTTACAGTGTTCTTTAGAAATCTTGTGTTTGCAAATAGAGCCCTCCTTCAGGTGTACTAAGTCCCTAAAGGAAGCAATGGACATTATTGTCTCCATTTTAAATGCACAGAATACTACCCAGTATATCAGAGTGTCTAAGATGTGCTGTAAAAATATAGTTAGCTCTAAGATGGGTGAAGGTTTTTCTAGCAAGGCCAAAACACACAGAAAATGTGACATTTTCCAAAATCATGCCTTCTATCCTGTATCAGTTCCTTCATTGACTAAGCTGGACATTCTGCCAAACTGTGGTATCTGGGAATTCTCTAATACCAACAACTGGAATTAGACTGTAAGTTAGTTTCAGCTAATATTATTGGGAGAGAATTGAAACCCAACTATAAAGAATACTGCCCGAACAAGGAAAACCATTTTCTTTTGACTCACCTCATTCTATTTCTGAATGAATGAAGAAGTCCTTTTGATATAAGTGATTTTTGATCTTTGTGTTATTGAATAAATCTAGTCTCCAGGAAAATCAAGGGAGAATGTTACAGGCACCAATGGCAAGGCTGACCTAGTCCAATTTCACTGACATCCACAATTAAGGTATGGACTTGGGAGTCATTCTCTGGCATTGCCAAATTGGGGGTATCCATCAGGGATCAGGACTTCACAATCACCCTACCATACTGCATGGAGTTTGTTGTCTTTCACTGATCTGAAATCTACCTTTTTATGATTCTATAGTTTTTTGCTCTAGCTTGGCCATAGATAGTAGGAAGTTCTTAGACAACTTCCTTCTATCTCTGTTGATCTTCCAATGTTGATAAGAATTTCACTCTTCTCTTTTCTGTTAAAAAACAAAAACAAAGCAAAGCCACAAACTTACTTTACTTTTTCCTCATAAGACTTACAATCTAAGCCATGGGACCGTCTCTTATAGAAACATTCCAGTTGTCGGTGAGCCTATTAAAATGAAATGCTCAGATTCAGCCAGTGGAATTTGTGAGGAATATTTAACAGTGCTAATAGGACTCCTCCATCTAGTTCCAAACTAACTGAATGCATACTCGGGGCATCAGGTAAAGATAAGTAATGATTTCATATTAGTTACTGTGCCAGGCAACTGTATATAATCCTACCTCGGGATTTCAGTTGGATACTGACCTTTGCAGCTATCTCCAAGCCTTTTCAAAGAAAAGCATGAGATAGTAAAAGGAAGCCCAGTAAAAGTTATGTTCTCATGGGTCTTTAAAATTAAATTGGTGGTTTTTCTACCATGAGGACAGACCACTGGAGTTTGCAGAGGAGCAACACCAAGGTGTTTCAACAATACTGGCTCCCTTTGGGAATTCAGTCCCTTCATCGGCACTTTAAAAACTAAAAAAGGTAACTTCTTGCAGCCTAGAGGGAAAATAAATGAAAACAAATTATTGCAAGAGAAGGCATTGATTTTTTTCACATTATGCTTAGTTTTAATATTGGAGCTGTTGTGTTAAAACTATAGCCACAAATACCTCAACCTCACAACTATTTTTATTCTGTGTTCTTTTAATGTGAGCGCCACATCAACTCCAGGATATTCTCTCATACAAATACTTCTCAAATGGCCACCTCACCCTCTTACCCTGAAGGATGCTTTCATAAGTCATTATCCCTTTAGTTTCTAGGAGGATAAAAAAACTGTCAATGTGTCTTATTTATTATGCTTTTATTTGTATGCTGTCTTACTCCCCCCACTCAAAGATTCAAGGTGAACTACAACATAAAGGGATATAATAAAATAAAATAAATAAAAGCAAGAATAAGAAAATAGGGCTAGAGAAAAATATTGAAAATAGAAATTCAAAATTCTGGTAACAAATGAAACTAAGTGTTATGGTCATATGGAGTTACATTATGGGCACTTTCTCACTTCTTATTTGGTCTCCGTTTTCTTGAAAGATAAATAAAATAAATTATGTTATTTTGTGTCATAAAAAAGGAAGAGGATCGTTTTTTCTCCTGGGCATTTTCCTCCTGATGTTGATTATAGTTTATTTTTGTTTTATTTGGGGCTCTCTTTATTACAGTTAAGACATTGTTGCAGCTAATGTTAAGAATACTTTGTGCTCCAGGAAAAATACATGATATGACAAATACAAGATACAGGAAATGAATGAGAATGGCAGAATCCATGTAGCTCAGATCTCAGAGCTCACATCTTTGCAGTTCTCCCAACAGGATCTTTTGTTGTCAGAAATGGATTACAACACAAAAGGGAAGACTGAAACTATTGTCATCACAAAGTCCAGATCCCTCTGGATCCCACTCAGTCCAGATGAGTATAACACTCTCACTGCCCCACTTAGGGCACTGTGTTCTTCACATACAGGGTTGATCCTGTTGTTGGCTGGACCTTCAAGGAGCTTCAGGTAGGAGTGTCTGCACTGAGGAATAGATTCAGAGGGACTCTGGTGAGGTGTTGAGAGACACGAGCTATACAGAGCAGAAAGACCAAGTTTTCCACTATGCTGTCGAGAAGTTGGCAGTCAACAAAGCAAAAGAATGAGGGAGAAGCTACCAGGACTCAGGGAAACAAACAAACAAACAAACAAACAAAACCTGTTCTTCTTGTTATTAAAATGGAAGAAACAAATAATTATAGGTTCAGAGAAAGAACAAATGAAGAGAATATGTATAAATATATATAACAGAAAAACAGGACAACGGAAGCAACGATGATAAAGAACATGGAAAGTTAATGTTTGGTTGGATGGATTTACTTTGGATCTGGGCTATCTCTGTTTTTTCCTGGGAAAGATATAATGTCGTTGAGGATAGGAAATGACTCCCTCTTTCCCAACTCCAGACTCAGACAGCCCTCAGGGTCTTGCCTGACTACTGAATCATCCACCATGGAATCATCCTCAGTTACATGGTGGAAACCCATGGTCCTAAGTAGCAGTCTCTTCAGAACAGAACCTGAATTATTGCAAGAAACATCCATTTCTGTAATGAAATTTTTTCACAGTTAGGCAAATACTTGGAGCCACAAAAAAATTAGCTAGAGAGGGTTCAGGATAGATCTCTAAGAAGAACTGGCATCTTGGGTGTGGAGACTTAAAAACAATCTTAGTCTTATAGAATGAGCCAGATCTACCAGAAATGAAGCGCCACTCTTTAAAAATACTTATTATTTAGCTATTTACTCTTGGAGAAAGAGTTCCAAAGACATTTTCCTCATGGTTGCTTAGACCAGTGCAGGGCAGAGAGCTGACCAGAAGAAATTGGAGTTAGGAACAACATACAACGTGAGGCATTCAAATCTAACATAAAAAATATCACATTGGATCATTCTCTGTGAATTCCAAACCACATAAATGAACAAGAAATACAGTATTTTAAACACAAATGGATCGCATCCTTTACTGTATGAGCTGGGTGATTTTGGATTTTATTTTTGAAATATAAAGCTACTTACTAGTTTGAAGTATTTTAGCCTGCATTCATTTTAAACAACCATACTTTAAACAGAGGTGTTTTTTTAAAATATGTATACATATTTTGCCTTTAACAGAGAATATAGAAAAAAACTTAAAATTCTATCTCTGCCATTGGCCTATTCTGTAATGATGGAAAAACATTTTAAGTTTTCTGAGTGTCTCTTTTATTACACTTGATCTTAGTCAAAAGGCTGAGAAACAATTGAGTGTCTCTTTGATTATTTGCAAAAATAGGGAAACTGGTGATAGCAATTTCACAGGTATTTTTTGAGATTAAGTGATGCAAAGTATATGAAAAGGGCCTGAACATAAATCTGCAGAAAATAGAATAGATTTTTGATCAAGGTACAATGGGGTGAGTCTCATAATTCCAAAATTCTATTGGGATGATGATGAAGGCATTAATTGGAAAGAAGATAAAAGAGAAAGCACTGACAAAAAAATCCTAGCCTCCTCCAGGAGAGCTCAAGGGAAAGATACCTATATATAGTTAGAACCATTTAAAAAAAAATTCTATGGGCACCTGGGTGGCTCAGTGGGTTAAAGCCTCTGCCTTTGGCTCAGGTCAAGATCCCACGACCTGGGATTGAGCCCTGCATCAGGCTCTCTGCTCGGCAGGGAGCCTGCTTCTTCCTCTCTCTCTGCCTGCCTCTCTGTCTACTTGTGATCTCGATCTGTCAAATAAATAAATAAAATCTTTAAAAAAAATTATAATAACTGATTAATAGAAAAAAAAATCCAGGGGTGAAGATTTCTCATTGTGGGAACTTGACTGGGTGACACTGGAATACTTCAAACAAGAGTGGGAAACTTGAGGGTATCTGCTATGGTGAGTGCTGTGAAGTGTGTAAACCTGGAGATTCACAGACCTGTACCCCTGGGGCTAATAATACATTATATGTTTATAAAAAAATTAAAAAGTTAAAAAAGTGGGAAACTTGAGGGCAAACCATTGCTCTAATATCCCAGAGGGGGTGTCAACTGTAAGGCCAAGAAGGCAAGGGGTCAGTATCACAGCTATTGAGTAGCTGGATTGAACTGTTAGGGAGCCTCATGAGAAAGGTCAAAGCACATGATGAACTTCAAGGAACTGGGGTTCAGAGTAAGGAATGTAGTGCCTTAAATGCATAGCAAAAACAAAATTGATCATTCAGTTGGGGTAATAAGCAATGCTCTGAGGCAGAGACTCAGTTACCAGCCAGAATTCAAGAAAAAAACAGACCCCAGTTACCCAGATTGAGGAGGGACTGATCATATAGGGGAAGACATTATCATACAAGAGAAGGAAATTATCAAAACCCAGAAGAAGCAAACTTGAGAGGTCTTAATTACAGCAGATGTAACCCTCAGTAGACAGGCACTATCAACCCTTGGCAACTCAACAGGACAGGAACCCTTTCTTGCTCCACTGAAGAGTTCCTGATGATGGCTTTCATTGGCAAATCAAAGTGGTACCAGACGGTAGGATAACTAACTGATGAGGTCGGACATATCACCTTCCTTAGCACAAAGCAGGTAAAGGGAATGGTATAGATAAGGAGGGATAAACTGAAGGTGCCTGTCTTGCATGCCCAAGGTGACAGGCAAGAAAAGGTGAAGGCAGATTTTAAACCCAGGCAATATGACTCTATAGAGTCCCATTCCCAACCACTGTGCCGTGCAACCCTCATGTAAGAGTAGGTAGGAGTCAGAGAACAACGGTTTACATTAAGTTAAGAAGCTGTGAGTGTATCCTATAAGTAATATGGGTCCTAAAAGAGATTTAGGTTGGGAATTCATATGGTCTGACTTGTTTTTGTGTTTATTGTTGGCTTTTTGTTTCGGTTTGAGGAAGATTACTCTGCTGAGTGGGGTGGAAGATGAAAAGGGGTCAGAATGTGTGATGCATCAAGAAAATGTGTTTAAAGCTCTTGTGCTAATGCACCTGAGATAACAACTCAGGCTCCAGGAATGAAGATGTCCAAAGAGTTTATAATTTATGCAAATTGACAGGATTTACTTGTTGAAATCTATAGGTGAGTCTTTGTAGGCAGAGGAAGGAATCTAAGCAGCTTTCCAGATTTCTGCCACAGGTGGTAGGATAAATGAATGGTGATTTTTCTTCTTGTTATTATTATTATTATTATTATTATTATTATTATTTATCTGTTGTTGGTTGCTTGTTTGATTTTATATTTGTTTTGATGCTGCATGTATTATGAGCAGTACGAGCTATCTAGTAACGGACTGTTAGATATACCATTTTGGAAATTAAAGGATAAATGGGACCAAAGATATAAATTGAGAGTTATTATAATATTGATACTAAAGATAGCCTAGAATATATGTGTACAGTGAAGAGTCAAGAATCAACAAAACGGAGAAATAAATTCAAGTAAAATGTCTGAAAAGGAAGGAAACCTTGGGAAAAACAGAGAAGGAAGAATAATAATGATAACAACAGTAGTAATAAAATATCATGAGTAGCAGGTAACATAAAACACATATTTAAATGGCCTATTCTAAATTTTATCTCAATATTAAATCATTTCAATTTTATAAAAATGCTATGAGGTGGACACTGATATTAAACTAATTTAACAAATGAAACAAATATAAACTTCGGGACTATAAGGTGGTTTTCTAAGATTGTATGGCTGGTCACATGTCAAATGGGCATCCAGCCCCAGGTCTGTGTTTACTGAATCCATGAAACCTACAATTTCTTTTCCGAAATCAACAAAGGAAAAAGAAAATATGTCATGAAAACCACAGTAAGATTTTCAAGCAAGAGGCCATTTCAGGAAGATTTAACACTATCTGTTTCTAATAACTGCCTTCTCTTCCTTCAGTCCTCAGAATGATAGTCTCTCCCCACTGTGTTTCCTGCCTCACAGCACTTCACCATCTACTGTTGTTTCCCTAGACTTGGGGCTCTCAAACTATCGCCTGCATCAGACTTACCTGGGGCCTTGTCAGAGCAGAGATTGCTGGCCCCGTCCCCAGAGTTTTGGATTTAACAGTCCCAGAATTGGCCCTGAGAATTTGCATTTGTAGCAAATTCTCAAGTGATGCTATAAATGTTGGTCTAGGGACAACACTTTGAGAACCACTGGTTTAAACCATGTCTACTGCTTTATAAATAACCCCATTATTAATTGCTCTAGAATTACCCATTTGGAGTGTTTTATGGGGACACTGTCTAACTCAATATGCCACTGAAACTCTGAAACTCAGCTTTCTAATCTGTAGAATAAGGAAAATAGTACAATTGTTTCACTCTTCTAATTTGTTAGAGGGTTTAAAATGAGAGAAAGTGCACAGCACACAGCATGTACTGAAGGCTCAGTATGTACTAGCAATTGTTAGCAAGTTGCAAAGTCTCCTTCTCTTCTATTTTCCCATGATACCCAGTATTCCAGCCAAACCAAAGTAATTCAAATTTCTCAACAGCAAACTCTTTCACATTTCTATGGATACCATGGTCAATGTAGGTGCTTTGATCTGAAATACTCTCTGGCAGCTTTTTTACTTCTTATGCACGTAATTAAATGCTTTAAGACTCCAGTGCATTCTTGGAATGAATGCTTTCACTTCTTCTTTCCAATGCCATCATACTTTTATCCAACTCTACCTTAGCCCTTATGACACTGTTCTTTGCCTGCCTCTCTCCCTGACTAGATTGTTATCCATGTAAATAGTGCCCTATACGTAGGTATAAGTAACCACAGGTTCTTGTTTAGTACCTGGCTCTGAGTAAATACTCACTAAATTTGAGTCAAATGAACGAGTGAATTACTTCTAGGTTTTGTTCCTTAAGCAGTGACCTTGTTTTTCAGTTTTGCCTAGGACACGCAGAAAAACAGAAACCCAAACCCAAAATGTCAGGAACCATTAGAATTGCAGTGGTATTACACACCTCTTCTGTCACTGTTTCTCATTATCTGAATAAGACATACCACAAGGAAGCAGATGGTTTGGGAAGGCATAAAATAAACATGAGTAACACAAAACCTGCCATTCAATAATGCTAATCACACCACAGATTTTGGACAGTGGCGTCTTCTCCACTTGCTAATAAAACTATTGTGAAACATATGTTCTGGGAAAAGTGAAAATAGATAAAGGAAAGTTAGCAAAATTTCAAACCCGCCTCTTAGCTTTGAAGTACTTGTCTTTTTGGAATGCTTTTCTGCAAATTCAGTGAGTATACATGGAAATTCCATTTCAGAAGGGTCTCTGAGTATTTGCAACCTCTCTATCACTTACGTTAAAAACCGACCTGTGCTTTCTCTGAAGCCCTATCATTTCATTTGCTAAAGTGTTTCATATTCTAAAGCTGAGATGATTTACATAGGTCTAGGGTTATTTTGTACAGAAGTGACAGCTTATCAACACAAATACTTTGAAGCCATTATATATAAACATTGCTTTATGTTTTCTAAAGGATCATTTTAACTTGTAGAAGTTATACAGTTTTGCATGTTTAGAACTTAAATCTTCAAACCAGTTACATCAAAAGAATAGTGAAAAATTTTTATCCTATGGAGAAAGTCCTATAATATAATGTATTTGAAATAAAAACAGCATGACCCATTTTTGTATCAGAGAATAAGGCACCAGGTCAAATTCACCAACCCATTGGAAGGCATCATAATATAATTTTACCCTTATTAAGTTTTCCATCTTGATCAGATCTTCACTTTTTACTTGAGTCAAAACACTGTATTTAAAATACCATTTCATTTTAATGATGTGTAAAACTGAAAGATAACAAGATGCCCAAAATTAATGAACATATTGGGATTTTAACTCACAGATACCGGACTCTTAGAAAAACATACTTGATAATAATACAAAATCTGTAATTTTTCGGTATCCTAATGAAATTCTTCTGAATTTAGCCTACAAATACTGAGTGCTAAACAAGTCTCTAGGAAAGATGTCAGAAAGCATGAGTTTGATCAACTCATTGATCAAACATTTATTCAGTATTTCCTGTAACCCAGGCATTGTACTTGGCCCTGTCAATGCAGAAAAGAATGTCAGATGGCTCCTTTGACTCACCAAAAAACACTGTCAAATGAAGGAGACGGGTTCTTGGAAAAGTAACTTTGCCCTGGTGAAATACGTCCCGTAGTGAAGATAGGAACAGAAGTGCCATGGAGAATGACACAGACAAGACAGGATGGGCTGGGAGAGTATCAGAGTGAGTACTCCAATCAAGATAAACAGCACGAGATTACTCAGTGAAGCTGATAGCAGGGCCCTACAAGCAAAGAAAATCATGCTAAACAGAGAAGTGCAAGTCCATGTACTTTGAGACAACACCAGGTTTTAAACTCCATGAGGGAGCAGCTGTGTCTAATTTATGTGCCTTCATTAGCACGATGCCAAGCACAGAGTCTACCTTGTTATTTATTGTACATGAAATACCATCTGAAAGTATAAATGGATTAACTGAACACCAGTACTTGCCCTGTAACAGTGAAGGTGGTAGTTGAGTATAAAACTAAAGATGGCATTAGGTCAGGAGTTTGCAGGAGTATCTGTCATAAAGAGTCAGGATTTATCTTGCAGGATACAGCAAAATCAGCAAATTAAGGCTAATATTTAAACCAAACTAAACCTTGAAATGATTAATCCATTCTTCCAACAAATTTTTGTCAATTTTCTGTGATGTTTAATGTTAACTCAATGAAGAACAAGTAAAGTATGACTCTTCTCTTCATGAGGGTTTAATTTAAATGGCCATTTTGAGAATCAGCAAGTATAAAATAAATGTTTCAACCGTAATTCATGATCAGTCATATGAAGGAGAGGGTCAGCAAACTATACCTGCCTGCCAAGTCCTGCCAGGACTTACAAAAATAGAAACTTTTGTAAATAAAGTGATATTGTTACACAGCCATACTCTTTGTTTATATCTATTGCTGCTTTGAGCAGGTGTGATAGAGACCTATGGCCTGTAAACCCTAAAACATTTACAAGCTGGCTTTTTACAGAAGAATTTGCCAACTCCTGCCATACATGAAACAAATGAA
This sequence comes from Mellivora capensis, assembly GCA_004024625.1. Lineage (NCBI taxonomy): Eukaryota > Metazoa > Chordata > Mammalia > Carnivora > Mustelidae > Mellivora > Mellivora capensis. The sequence continues at coordinate 82,705 of PISX010007371.1, forward strand.
GAACAGAGAATTAAAAGAATGGATAGTAGCCCATTTTAGATGGAATTCCAAGAATAACCTTTTTAAGCGCTGTTGTGACATTTAACACAGGTATAAAAATGAGAAGTCACCTGTGTGAAAATGAGGAGGAACAGGCATCCTGGAAGGGACAACAGTGGGAACAAAGGCCAGGGGTGGAAAGACCTTAGGATATTTGAAGTCCTTGGAGATGACTAGTGTAACTGGAGGGAATGATCAAGGGGAGAGGAGGAAGTGTTATGAGATGATGTTGGAAGCAAAGCAGATTGATCTATCAATCTATCCACCCATCTATTTATCTATTGAGATGAACCTTTGGCAAGATGAAGAATTCCATTTAAAGGCAACCCACATAGGTCTTAGCTTATCAGTAAATACCTCTCAGATTTTGACTACGAATGTTGTTAACAGAAATAACCAGTGTATTGATGAAAAAGATAGGCTCATCTCCAACCATTGCAATAAAGCTGGCATGAAGAAGGTTATTTGTGAGGCAAAGCCAATTAAATCTGCATTTACGCTGATTTTGCAGCAATTCCAGGGTGATTTTTTTTTTCTTTTGAATGGCAGAGCTGGCAAAATGCTAACAAATTCAATGTACCATGCACCACATGCAGCCCAGAGAGTATTTCTAGAAAATGATGATGGTTTTCTAAACTAGTCGAAAAGGGGAGGGTTATTTTAGCCCTAATGCACTTCACTATATCAAGTTGTTTGCTTGAATTATTTATGTGTGTATTGCAATTTTTAAACTGGGAGCATCAGAGACATTTACGCCAGTGAGAAGTTAAGGACCTTGTAGGTCGTTCAAGGAGAATGTTAACTAGGGCAAGCGGCAATGGCTAGAGAAATACGTCCAATCCACTTCACAAGTCACAGGGGCTTGGCTGTCAGACAGACCTGGATATAAAGATGGATTTGGCTTCTCTTTAACTGTGCATACTGAGTCATTTATAACTGCTGCCTTGAGCCTCAGTTTCTGTATATCTATATCTGTATATCTAACTTGGAGAGCCTACATTCTGATTTATTATTATACCAGTGTATTATTATAAGATTATTATTATTATTATAAGATTATAATCATATTATAAGATTATTATCATAATATAAGATTAAGTGATATATAAAGAATGCAACACATAGTAAATATATAATGAATCATAGCTATTTTTGTGGTTCCTATTATTATTATTTACTTCGGAAAATCCCAGTGAACTTAAAAATGCACTAACTCAATACTGGAGTCTGTACTATGCACAAAATACCTGGGCTGTTTTAATGATGAAGAAACAAATCCCATGCAACTTAAATTCCACAGGGAGAATATACCAGCACTTCATGAGTATATTTGAATGCTTGTTAAAATATTGGTTTCCAAGCCCCAGTTGAAAATCCACTGAATCAGAATCTCCAAGGGAAGGGCTACAAGTTACCTGTTTAACAGATAGCCAAATGATACCAGCCATTTGAAAAGTTCTGAGTGATCAACTATGCAGACAAAAACATATACTACAGGATAAGATAGGATGGGTTCTTGTCTTGAAAGAGATGTAAATAAAATGTGTTAGAAGTCCAAAGTGGGAGAAAGCTTGCTAAATGAAGTACTCATTTTGTGACTTTTGGAGAACATGTTTTGGGAAAAGAAGAATTTAAAATTATTTAAAATTTTATTATTTAATTATTTAAAATTATTTAAAAATTTAAATATTTAAAATTAAAATACTTTAAGATTAAACAATAAAATGAGTGAGGTTAAAGAATTAAAAATAAATCTAAAAATTAAAAAAATAAAATTAAAAATTAAAAATAAATCTAAAATAAAAATAAAAAAATAATAGGAATTAAAAATAAAAAATAAATCTAAAAATAAAAATAAATTTAAAAAAACCATGATGATATGAGTATTGACTTTAGATAAGAAAGTACTTATATTCAGGCAATTTTTTTTCCTAAGATTTGCAATTTGAAAACTAAGTTCCTCCATCGACTAACATATCATGAAATTCGAATTGTGTGCCTTGTAAGACAAAGGAATGTTTTTTAAATAACTTTTTTTTTCAAAGATTTTATTTATTTATTTCACAGACAGAGATCACAAGTAGGCAGAGAGGCAGGCAGAGAGAGAGAGAGGAGGAAGCAGGCTCCCTGCTGAGCAGAGAGCCCGATGTGGGGCTCGATCCTAGGACCCTGGGATCATGACCTGAGCCGAAGGCAGGGGCTTTAACCCACTGAGCCACCCAAGGAATGTTTTTTAAGTTCAAAGCTAAGTAAAATCTATGAGAAACCATGGAATTTCCTTTAGGACTATGCACACTAGGCTGCCCTGCTTTCCATGAAAATAGGCCATAAGAAGGTGGGCATCAACAAGTCAGGGTTCCCCAGAGTAGAAAGCAGCACTAAGATCAGCATAGCCACTAAGGATAAAACATTGGACCCAGATCTTTTTAAAAACCATTTGAGCCACCCTACTACAAGTTTAAAGACAAATAAGCAGAAGAAGAGGTAGAAACTTATTGTATGGAAAAAGAAAATCAGGTAAAAATAGGAGTGGTGAGTGGGGGTTGACCTGAGCCGAAGGCAGAAGCTTAACCCACTGAGTCACTCAGGCACCCTCCGGTACTAAAATCTTGTATGCAATATCTCCACTAACAATCTGCTTTCTTGTGCATGGATCTTAACATTGCCCCATTTTTCAAAGGAAGAAAATCATCTTTGAAGCGATTAGGCATCTTTAATTAGGTCACAAGCTTAAAAGGAGTTGAGCTAAGATTTGAACCCATGCTAAGTTATCTTTGAGAGCTGGTTTTTGTCTATCTCTATTTAAAATTGCATGAAGTAGGAATGTGGAATAAGGAGCCTGATTCCATTTTTTTTTTTTAAATGTTTGACTGCTGACAGCTTTTAGACTCACCCATCCCTCTCACCCATATGCTCTGATCTGGACAAACTGATTTTAAAAAAAAGCTTGGGTGCTTCCTCTTTGGGTTCTGGTACAAAATTCAAACTATGCAGGCTTCTGCCCTTGGGAGACATTTACTCCAATCTTAGCCCTAACACATAGTAAAAACTAAAAGAGTCTCCTTTCCTTGTTATCTCAGATGCTTTGGGACCTGTTTGAGGATCCTGCCCTATTCTCCTCAGGAATGTCAATTATGCAAGCCATAAACTTTCTCATACCCTCTGGAGTGTATGGTGTGTGTGTGTGTGTGTGTGTGTGTGTGTGTGTGTGCGCGCGCGCGCGCGCGCGTGATGGCATCAATCTTGACCTCCAAACTAAATTTCTGTGTAGGGGTCCATCTACTTCTGTAGGAGACCATAGCAAAAATGTTACTTATGTCTTCAACTTTTCTTTCTCCCTATATATGTTATTTTGATTTCCTATACCAGTCACTCATCTCCTCTCCCTATTATATTCAGGAAAATTCTTTCAATAGCAGCAACAGCAAATATTGAACACAACACATCTTCCTTCTGAACAAGAGAAACCATCCCCAGTAAGAATGGTCCCATTTTCCTCATGGATATGTAGCTGTTTTGGGTTTCTTCTCATCATTATTCCCCCCCACCAGGCCCACCCCAGACTTATAGCTTTGTTTTAGGATAGGCAGGGGGCTGGGGACATTCCTCAACTATAGTGTGAGTGTATGAGATGCCCAAGATACAGTGGTTGCTGGAAATACTAGGGAAAAGGGAAGTAAGATAGTGTCACAAAAGCTAGTGGAAAGGGCAGGAAGAATAAATGAGGCTAGCGATATGCCTGAGATAAAAGAGTGACCTCAGGGGGCTGTAGTTTATAAAGTTGAGTCCTGTGCTTCTCTTGTAAATATTTTCTCATGATCCGATTTTAAAATAAATAAATAAACAATCAGTGAGGTAACAACAAAACATTTTCCCCGGCAATAACCAAATAGTGCCCATTAGAGGGACCCCTGTAGGTACCCTCACATTCTTGAGAAAATATCATGACATTAAGCTCAGGGTGTGACACAGCTGGCAGAATAACCCTTGAAAATGTTTTGCCTTTCAGCTGCAAAAGTTCTTCTAACAGTGGATGTTAGAAGAAGCTCCCAGGCACCCCTGGTTATGTCTATAGCTCATTATCTCCTCATTACAGGGAACCTGAAGGGGATGAGGAAAATGCATTCTGAAAGACGCATTCATGTTTTATTGATTGTCCACAGAGCTCAAGTCTCTGAATTCTCACACTTTGGGATATTTTGTTAGGAAAATAAGCGCAGTAGGCCCTTGTTTACATGCCCTCTTCCTTCTGGTACAGTTGATTCTAGCGGAGCACAAAATCAAGCATCTTCCCCAATTAGGTTCTCATGGGTCACCTCCACACATAAGCTAAAGTGAGGCTTGCACAGAGCATATTCTTTATCATCTCAGAGGCCTGGAAGCATATTGTACTAATTGAATCTCCTCTTTTGATGATTGAGGAAACTGAGGCCCAGAGAAGTAGATTGGCTTGCCCACGGTCATACAGCCAGTGAGTGGGACCTTAGGATGGAACTCAGAGCTCCTGGTATCTTCATCACACCTTTTAATTATTCTAACAAGCCCATGTATATATTCCCCCATTTCGGGAGAAGAAAATAATAAAGTAATAAACTACCCTACAATGTCATTAAAACACATAATCCAGAACCATATAAGCATACTTAATCATTATGCTTGTGTAGAACCCAGATTGTCTTAAGAGTTGACAAACTGGGAAGTCAGTTGTGTTGAGACTATGTCTGATAAGAGATTAGTGAAGGAACTTAGGATATTTCATTTTGACATGAAGACACAACCTAGTAGAAGCATGAAGGTTGCCTAGAAGAGGAAGGAATTGATTAATTCTTGAGGGCAAAGTCATGTAGAACCAATGGGAAAATGATTATTAGCATGGACTTCGAAATCATATAGAATGACTAGTATAACTTTGGGCAAAATTTTACAAGTTTTGAGCTGCTTTTTTTTTGTGCCTGCAAAATGCAGATTACAATACTTATACAGTTGTTTTGAATATTGTATTAATCCTTATTAATAGTAACATTTTATCAGAGGATTATTATGTGTCAGGCAGTATTCTAACCATTTCACATGTGTTACTTTATAATTGTCCCACATAACACCATAAAGCAGATGCTTCATTTGACCAACAGAAAACTGAGACACAGAAAAAAGAGCTTCTTCTCAGAGGATCAAGTTCTTTACTAAGGCAAACTGACTTCAGAACCCATGAGGTTTACTGCTATTCTTGATACAGCATATTTTACTGAGTGTCCTTTACTGAGTATATACTAACTCCTCAAAAAAGGGTAGTTCTATTATTTTTTTCTTTAAAATTAATGATGGTGGTGAAGAAGAAGAGGAGGATAAGGAGGAAGGGAAGGATACGGTGAAAAGAGTAAGAGAAGAAGAGGAAGAGAAAGAGGAGGAGGTGAAGGGGGAAGGGGAACAGGAGGAGAAAAAGAGGAAGAAGAGGAAGAGGAGGAGGAGGAAAAGCAGCAGCAGCAGCAGCAGCAGCAAAGGAATAGAAGATAATAATTAAGGGACGGCTCAAGGTCATATATGTGGTGTTTCAACAAGGAGAAACTAGCTTATGCTGAGCAACACTATCCTCAAAATCTCAGTAGAAGAATATTCAAAAAGTATGTTTCTTGTTCATGCTCTATGTCAGCTATGAGTTAGCAGAGGGATATAGGGAAAATCTGCTTACCAGTCACTCAAGGAACCAGAATAAGGGAGACATGATCTCAACATGATCTCACCAGTGATCACCGCAATTAGGGGGAGGGGATATGACAAATCAAGCACTATTCGTTCTAGATACAAATCCCTTCTACCCACATTGAAGTGTCCAAGATAAACCTGAAATCACACCGAATTTCCAAGTGTGTAAGGAAATTCCATCACACCATGTACTCAGAAGAAGAAATTGTACATTTATAGTCTTAATGACTTCTAATTAGTAAGTAGGAGAGATAAAGTCAAAAATAGGAAGTCTGGGTAGATACTAGTTTTTTTTTTAATTGACATATTGTTACAAAAAATATTACATTAGGTTCAGATGAACAGTGATTCAACAACATTATGTGATGCACAACATAGTGAGTCTATACATTATGCTATAATCACAAGTGTAGCAACAATCTGTCACCACACAATACCATTACAATAAGATATTAGGTCTTAAAGAACTTTTAAATTACCTTTTCTAATACCTTCCATATTAACTTTCTATGGCTACATCACATATTACCACAAATTTAGTGGATTAAAGCAATTTATTATTTGTTATATCATTTATTATAAAATATATTTTATAAAATATAAATATATATTTACAAAATATATATTTATAAAATAAAATAAAAATATAAAATGAGATAAAAACACTTATTATCTCACATTTCTTAGATAAGAAGTCCAAGAGGTTGCAGCTGGGCTCTCTAATGTCTCACAAGACTGAAGTCAAGAGGTCCTACAGGTTGGGCTCCTAAGTTTGAGAAAAGAATCTAGTTAGTTGTAATTCTGTAACATTTCCCTGCTAAAGCTGGAGGCAGGCCTCTCATTACTACCAGAGACTTGCCTATATCCCTTTTCACGTGGCTTCTTCCTTCAAATAAAGAATGAAAATGGCGGCCTCCTAGTCTCCGGCCCGGAAGAGCTGAGATTCGGGCTCCACTCCTCAGAAGCTTTTGCACAGCAAAGGAAACAGTCAACAAAACCAAAAGACAACTGACAGAATGGGAGAAGATATTTGCAAACGACATATCAGATAAAGCGCTAGTGTCCAAAATCTATAAAGAACTTATCAAACTCAACACCCAAAGAACAAATAATCCAATCAAGAAATGGGCAGAGGACATGGACAGACATTTCTGCAAAGAAGACATCCAGATGGCCAACAGACACATGAAAAAGTGCTCCACATCACTCGGCATCAGGGAAATACAAATTAAAACCACAATGAGATATCACCTC